>JBBPTA010000070.1:26213-37666 GCA_038093915.1 Boletellus aff. emodensis
CAGCCCGCCGATACACAGCATGCTCACTGCGATGCATGGGCTGACGAGCCACTGCGTTTGGAACAATGGGGATTGCAGGGACTCGACCACCCTTTTAGAATAGTAAGCAATCGCCGATTCTCCAGAAGGCGTGGAAACAGCCGGAGACATCGTGGAGCGTGGAGTGTGAGCAAGAATGGTGGAGGCAAACATGACTGGGGTGGAGTCGACCGGTCACGCCTGCAAGGAATCGCCGTGACTAGTACAGTCACGACTGCGCCACAGTGGGCTGCTTGTCTTCTCTCGCTTGCCAGCTCGAACCAAGAATCTGCTGGCTCCATCATGAGCAAGGTGGTGTTTGGTGCGTGTGCCCGCTCCCTTCACCTTCATGCTCACCCTCATACGACACAGTCGGAAATGTGCCCTACAACATGGGCGAGGAAAGTATTTTCGCGCTCCTTGTTCCTGCCTCGTGTTCTCAACCCCCCCACCCACAGGAGCAACTGATCGACGTTTTCAAGTCTGTTGGTCAAGTCGTCGGCTTTAGGTCTGTCGCATACTGTCCTTTTCTTTCAGACCTGACTCTGCCTCAGGCTCGTCTTCGACAGGGAAACCGGAAAACCTAGAGGTTACGGTTTTTGTGAATTTGCTGGTACATCCAATCCATCCCTTGTGTTGCCATCCTTGACTGTTGTCTGACCCGTTCCGGCCCTCCCGTTCCGACCTGGTTGTGCGCCCATCGAACCACCTGCATCGCTCCAATTTATGCCTGTGCCTGTCATTCATGTCTCCCAAGACCATGAAACCGCTCTTTCTGCTGTGCGAAATCTCAACAACGTCGACGTTGGCGGGCGCCCCTTGCGGATTGATTTGGCGGACTCGGATCCTTTTCTCGAAGGCAAGACCACAGTGCGAGGCGAACTGATAGACGGCAGTGATCCGAGGGGGCATTGGCGTGATCGTCATCGCGACAGAGACAGAGACCGTGACCGTGATCGCGACAGGGACCATTATGATCATCATAGAGACCAAAAGCCTCAAGACCCGGCCGCCTTCCTGTCATCCCTCCCGACTGGTGTTCCCGTGCCCCCGGGGTCGACTGCATTAGATTGCATTAGTCAGACACTCGCCACGATGAATCCGGCTCAGTTAGTGGAAGTGTTGGCACAGATGAAGGTGTGCAGTGATTTCCAGAAACGTGTCCAAACAGTGTTGTGAATGACATACCGGCCACGGATCGATGTCTTTTTCGTTCTTTAGGCATTTGTGATTACGCACCCTGAACAAGCACGAGCGCTGTTGATCGCACATCCGCAGTATGCCTATGCGCTCTTCCAGGCGCTGCTATTGAACAAGATCGTAGATCAAACCGTCCTTCAGGTACGTACGACGTCATGTCGGCACACGACAACCGAATGCCCGTGGAGCGCTGTTTTGAACCCTTGTTCGCAGCGAATGTTGCAGGCCACCGTGGGCAGTGTTGCACCCTCGGGGCCTCCCCAGCCGCCCCCGCCTCAGATGCCCACGTATCAACAGCCCCCGCCGTTGCACCCAACACCCCCCGTCTTACCACCGCAACTGGCTGTCCCCCCACCGGCGGCAGGCCCAAGCATGTACCAGCAGCCGCCCCACATGGCACCGCAGCACGCCTACTATCGGCCCCCTCCACCACCGCCACCACCTCAGCCCGGGCCTTCCGCACAAGCCCCTCCGGGTTCGATGCCCGAGCTGAACATCGACCCTACCCAGCGCGTGAGTGGATACACTTTGGACGCATTTGCATTATCGCCGACACAACCCTTTCTGCAGCAGATGCTCCTGCAGGTACTGAGTTTGACACAGGATCAGATCAACGGGCTGCCTCCCACGGAGCGGGACGCCATCCAGGCTCTGGTACGGCAGTCCCTCGTTGTTTGCCTTTGCGCCCTGACACAGCATCCGATCGCAGCGGAACCAGTTCATGGGCGGAATTACGGCATGAACAAAATTCAAAGTCGAGCCTCCTTTTCATCGGAAATTATCTCTCGGCATCGGGCGGGCTTGGACTCTTTTTTTTTTTTTTCCTCCCTCGAGCGCTCGTGCTCCGTTCTGTCGCGATCTCATTTCTCCTCTGCACTCTTGTACCTAAAAGAAGAGAAAAAAACTACTCGAAGCCGATCTTTTCAATCCAACTTGTTCTCGAGACGCCGTGTGTGCCCGAGTGTGACCAGCTTGGTGGTGACCTCGTCCAGCGACACCATCTCGCCCTTTGCCTTTGTGCCCACGTCGTCCCGGTTTCGGACGTTGACCGACCGACTGTCGAGTTCTTCCTGGCCCACCACTGGAACAAGGTCGGATGAGATCCGTGGACCCAGGCACATGAAGAAAAACAGACACACCCAAAAGGAAGTTGTACTGCGCGATTTCGCCGTTCCGAATCTTCTTCGGGAGTGTGTCAGCCCCATTGTCCACGTCCGCGAACAGGCCCAGCGCAGTCAGCCTCTCGGCGATCTCTTGGGCATACTCTTTCTGTCCAAACAGAGGTCCCGTGAGTTCCCGGAGGGTGATCCGACGTCACGCGACTCACATAGGGGACGGCAACCGGAATCACGAGCACTTGGCGCGGAGATAACCAAAACGGCCTGTGCGTGCCCATCGCGTGAGCGCGCACGTTCTAGAGAAAAAATCCACCACAGCAAGGACACAAGACGTACCACTTGCCACCAAAGTGTTCCGTGATGATCGCGATAAACCGTTCAAGGCTGCCCAGGATGGCGCGATGAATCATCACCGGCCTCGAAGGTGGCTTGTCAGGGCTCGTCGTTTCCTCCGCGGAGCGGTACTTGAGGTTGAACCGTTCCGGGAGCTGAAAGTCGAGCTGGATGGTCGCGCACTGGAATGATCTGCGTAGGGCGTCTTTGATGTAGATATCGATCTTCGGGCCATAGAATGCACCGTCTCCCGGATTGATCCCCCACCCCCCAGGGTATCGCTTGTCGAGGGCCTCTTTCAGTTGCTACGAGTCGTATGCGCAGTCAGCATGTGATTGCGCCCGGGTGACAGACGGCGCGACTAACGGCTTCCGCAACGTCCCAAGTCTCGATTGTTCCGAGGAAATTTTCAGGGCGCGTGGACAGCTCCATGCGGAACTCGAAACCGAACAAGCCATACACATGCTGCATGAAATCGAACAGAGCCTCGATCTCTGACGTGATCTGGAATCAGAATCAGCCCCTCGCAGTCTAGTACTGCATGGACCCTTTACCTGTGATGGCATGCAAAATACATGTGTATCGTCTTGCATGAACCGACGGACGCGGGTCAGGCCAGTCAAGGCACCCGAAGCCTCATTCCTGTGCACAATGCCAAACTCAGCCATCCGAATTGGCAGCTCTTTGTAACTCCGGTCCCGGGAGTCAAAGATGAGGCAGTGGCCGGGGCAATTCATCGGTTTCAGGGCCCATGTCTCCTTCTCGACATCGAGGGTAAACATATCATCCTTATAGTTTTGCCAGTGTCCCGATGTCTCCCACAGCTTCGAATTGTACATGTTGGGCGAGATGACTAACAGCGATTCAATGAGTCATGCAAGGCACGCATCGGCGCTCGACCTGGTGCTTACCTTCTTGGTAACCGCGCTTAACGTACTCTGACTGCGTCCAATGGTTGTCAGCGCCTCGTGCGAGAACGACTTGAAAACAAGAAAAAGGTGCGCACCCTCATCAGCTCGAGCAGCGTGTTGTAGATCCGGGTACCGTGCGGCAAGAAAAAGCAATTCCCCGGACTGAGATCATTGAAAAAGAACAGCTCTTGTTCCTGGAATGTGGGGTAAAAACAAATACGCCTCACTAGTCAATCTCTCGATCGAATCTTACCCTGCCGATTTTACGGTGATCCCGTTTGGCGGCCTCGGCCAGAAACGCTTTGTAATCCGACAACTGTTTCTTGTCTGGGAAGGAGATGCCGTATACGCGCTGCAGTGAATCATTTTTTGCATCCCCTAAAAAGTAGGACGCCGAGTTCTGTAAAGGCGACTCTCAGTCGTCCCCCAGAAAGAAGAGTGAAACTTTGAACCTTGGTGACCATGAACGCCTTGATCTTGCCAGTGTGGGGAATGTGAGGCCCGACACACAAATCAACCATTGGCCCGCAACGGTAAACGGTGGTGGTAGAACCGTCGGGAATCTTGGTCTCGATCAGGTATTTTTTGTACTTGTTGTACTATCCCCAACGTCTCGATCGGTCAGCTGTTGGTAACAAGCACGACCATCCTGTTGTCGACGTACGCTAAACATTTCCAAGAGATTTTCCTTCGAGACGAGCAATCGCTCAAACTTTTGTTTGTCCTTGACCGCGATCTCGGCGAGCTTTTCTAGCGCGGGGTAATCCGTGTTCGTAACAACTCTGGTGTTGTCACTCAACCAGGGTCGCAAACAGCATGCACGACAGGTCAACGCACCTCTCGTCGATCGCCATCTCGTAGAAGAATCCGTCGTCCGTCGGCGGTCCGATGCAAAGATGGCAACCATAATGTCTCTCCGCAGCCTCTCCGAGAACGTGCGCCGACGAGTGCCAAAACACGCGTTTACCTTGAACCGATGCAGAATCACCATTTCATGCCGACCTCCGGAGAACCAAGCAGCGACACTCCCTCACCTTCAGGATGCTCGAAATCCAGCAACTCGAGCTTGCACGAACGTTCGAGCGGTCGTTCCAGATCCCAAAGCACGTCATCCACCTTTTTTTTTCGTCGCAGTCAACTCCAAAATCAGAGGGAAAACCCGACGAAAGCCACCTTTGCGATTACGACGCGCTCCGAAAGGCTCTTGGAGACCTCCTTAGCGACGTCCAGTGGACTCGTCTCCCAACTCGTTCCATTGCGTTCAGACCCGTCTGGCAAGACGATGGTGATCGACTCCCTCGGTTGCGCTGCAAAATTCCAAACGTCATCAGCATGGACAGACACAATGGGGAAAGAGAGATGCACACCTTTCACAAACTCGTCGTACTCGGCACGCAGCCGTTCAAACAGTCGGATCCGCTGATCGATGTATTCGGGCGGTGGTTGCAGCTGTCCAACGGCACCATCGTCGTCATCAGAACCGTCGACAGAGTGTATCACAGCAGGGACGCACTTCAAGCGGGTATTGCGAACTCTCGCTGCTCTGAGCCTTGTCCTTCTTCTCCTTTGGCTGTTGTTTCTTTCCTTCCCTTGGACCGGGGCCCGGATGCGGACCATTTGGGAGCACGACCGGTTGGGAGGACGATGCGACGGATGACATCGGGCGCGGGTGTCGGCGTGAGACGAAGGCGGGGAAAAGAAGGGTGCTGTCTGGACAGTTGTGATGGTGATGGTGTAGGGTACGATACGACCTGTGTGTGGGTCGAGCGAGCGATCGTAGCATCCGACTGACTCGATATCTCTGACTTGGACGTGTCTACTTTTGGACGTAGCGGAAAAAAATATCAAAAACGTTATTCCGACTTCATTACGACAAGGGACATAAGATAAAGATGTGTGCTATTCGCCAGACCCGACCCGCCACACCTTGACCACCCCCGCCCGGTCCCCACTTACAATCCCACCTCGAAACGGGGAATCGATGCACGCCAAGGCCGTAATGATATCCTGGTGCGACCTGAGTAAGTTCTGCTGGTGGTGTGTAATCATCGACATCCGCTGCGGCGCCCGATTGTTCTGGTTCGCGGCGTTCGGCGACTGCACCCATGTCTCGACATAACTCGTCACTGCACCGTTGGAAGAGTGTGCTGTGCTACAACGTGCACACACGAGTCAGTATAGTACCCCAACATAAATGTTCGTCTCACGCACCTATAACTCGGTCGTTCGTACTCGGGCTCAGAGCTCACCAACACCGACGTTCGCTCCAGCTTGCTCAAGTCCCACAATCTCACGCGGCGATCCTCTGACCCACTCACCATAAACCCTCGATTCCGACTCGGGCTTGGCACGTCGGACGATAAATCCACTATCTCGGAACGGTACATTCCAGGGTGACCTCCGAAATCCAGCCCCACAACCAATGCGCGGACGTCGGGCGATGGCGCAGGCAATGAATCGTCCCGCTGCACGCTTTGCGATGGTCCACGGTCTCGTCGCGAAAGCCCAGAATTGGGATAGGCTGCTCCGCCCGGGTAGCGCGAGTTTACAAGCGCAGCGATGGCGGCGGCCGGACTCTGTTCTGCTTCAACGCCTGTTTGCTCCTCCGGTTCTGGTATCTGTTCCGACGTCGACGCCGTTCGCGTGACAAAACTCTCCACCAGCGTCGTCTTCTCGATATCCCATACTTCGATCAGCGTGGACGGCGTTGGCTCCGGATTACCTTTCCATGTCTCCACCGCAACCATCACCCAGCGCCCCTTGCCTTTTGTCGGATGCACGGCGCACTGGTGTACCCGTGCCGTCCGACCACCACCAGATCGACCCACTTGCCAACTCTTGAGCAGCAATCCAAACCGCTTGTCCCACAGCGAGAGCACCCCTGACGATGTACCCAAAAGTATCCATGTCCGCTTTCGGTCCATGCACATACACGTGATCGAGCCAAAATGGCGGGGGTTCTCCAACCGCTGCAGCACGCGCATCGTCCGTAGATCCAGTGTGACCACGACCGAATGAGTGGTCGCATACACCAAGTTGGACGCGACATCTAGGCCAATCACTTAGCACATCCACCATGGCCCACGTGCATGAAAAAGCGCACCAGTGTTGAAGTGAGACATGCAAGTGACGTACTCTCCTGGCGAGTCGACCCTGTGCTCTCGTACGGTAGACAGCTTACCGTACTTGGGCAGCGGCCCCGACTGGTTCACGTGCACGCGCACGACATGCACGCTTCCGTCCTCTGCCGCACTCGCGAAACAGTGCACGCCCTCAATGATACACAGGCTCTTGACGCGCGCATGGTGCTGCGTGTATGTGTGTCGTGGTTTACTGGTCACACTTCGCTCCAACCGCGCCGTATCCCAAATCTTGATGCTCCCGTCGTCCGAGGCCGACACGAAGAACGAGTGGTCGGGGGCAACAGTGAGCCCGGTGATGGAATCCGTGTGGGAATGGAGGTGGGCGACGAGCGTGGCTTCGATACGACGGTTACTGTTATCTCGGGCGATGAAGCTCTGGCGTGCAGCATTCCGCCGACGAACCGGCCCTTCGTGCACGCGAGGACCGAAATCGTGCTGCAGCTCGCGGCTATTGTCCAAATAAAGGTTCTCCAGCAGGTTGTTGATCCCCACTTCCTGGCCATCTGTGCAATCACGTGTCAACATGTGAAGACAATAGGACGCGGAGTACACACCGTATGTAGACATTGGCTGGAGAGACGCGACGCGCGATCGAAAAATCTGTCTGTTTGGGCCCGCCATCGAGGTGGGCGAGGATCGCCCCGAACGCTCTGGGGAACACTCTGAGCGAATGCGTGAGGGCGCTTCCAGAACCCCAACGGCATTTGCGTTGGACGACCCCACAGCGGGCGCAGCTTTTTGCCCATCTGTACTTCCAACTTGGAGTCTATGCGGCGCACGGGGAGCCGACGAGTTCGTTGTCGAAACCACCGAGTCGGTTGGACTGCTAGGACGGTCGTGAGACGGGGGTGGGTTTGGGGGGGCGAGGGTAGTCCCTGGGTGCGGAGATGACTGTGCTTGTGCGGCAGCGGCGTGGCCTGCCCGCTCACGCGCTACAGCGGCGAGATTGAGAGAACTAGAGCTACTCATCGTGGCGAGACGTCGTCGCAACTCGTCAAGCGCAGGCGTGTTCTGCAGGCGGTCGATGCTGGTCGCCCGGCTCATCCGGGGCGCACCAAGTCGAGCTAACGTATCGCTCGAATGGCGGGACGAACGCGAGAAGTCGGCGGGAGTGCGCGACTTTAGGAAGACGGTCTGAGGGACGACGGAAAGCTTCTGGAGTTCAACGTGCCCTGTCGTGCGAATGATCTTTTCGTAGTCGGGTTCTAACCGCAAGCGAGAAGCAAAGCTACAACACGAGCATGGGTCTTGATGACACGAGCAACATCACCTGCAACGCACCTCGACGCGTTGTTGGCGAGTTTGAGAATGTAATCGCGCATTGCAACGAGTTTTGCCTCGTCAGCGACGGTCATACCTAGGTTCTGTAGTTTTGACCATTGTACCTCATCCCTGGTTTTCGATGAGAGACAAAACTTGAATGAGAAAACACTGACTCCTCAGTCCTGCTCTGCTTTGAGGCATTGCTGGTTCCTCCCTTGCGCATGGACACCATACTCTCTCGCGGAGATTCAACCTTGGTCGCAGGGCGTCGTTGACTTCGCCAGAACGTTGTTCGCTCTGCTTTCATGGCCCACTGGATTGCACCATCGAAGACAAGACGGGGAAGCTGTAGGATCTGAGTTTATCGTCCGACCACGTCCAGTCAAGCTACATACGGGCGACTTCATAGCTGCCAACAAACTTTGCTCGTCTATCTCCCTCACGTCTGAACGCAAAAGGTGGCGCAAGGAAGGGTACAAGATACACCACACGTCGCTCGGCTGGAGGTGTTTCGTTGCCGAGGCAATGAAAGCAGCCGCACCTGACCACGACACGTTGGCACATGTGGAGCCGAGAGAGCTGAAAGACCAAGAACTGACCTTGTCGTATCCAAACATTGGGATGATAAAAGAAGCACAGGGTTGCACTCATGAGTTCCCATATGCGCATCTTTTGGAAAAGCCCAAGTTCGCATAAACTTGTAAGAGCAGACAAGACACGCGCAACGACACTCTCTTCAACGTCTGCGCTAGTCAATACATCGATACTTGCACAAGAGGGTACACACTACCTGAGAGCGCTTGTACCATCAGTGGCAGTATATATTCGTCCAAGCTTCGTCCGCCAGCGCAGGCGGCAACGTCGACGATGCTCTCAAAGAACACCTGTCGGAGCAGCCAGTCTCGGTCATTGAGGTACGTGATCATATGGCTCAGAATGACGTCATTGGTCTTTTGCCGACCCAAGAAGATGCAGAGCGCGCTGATGTTGTGTAGTACGGCACGTTTCACGACAGGCGAGGGATCCATGAGGAGAGTGGCAAGCTGTTCCTGGATGGACAGATGCAGGTCATATAGGGATGCATCGTACGACATCTGAAGTCGGGGGTCAATAAAACCGTTGGCGAGTGCACGTAGGTGACACGACGCACTTCAAAGTGGACCTCGTCGTGTTCTTGTTTGTCGTTCTTCATCCCGGGAGCGACACCGTGAGTTTTGAGTGCCGTGCCTATTTCGAGGTAACGTAGCGCCGTGTCCGCGAGGGGGGCCATGCACTGGGCATATGTTGCGCGTACAGAGACTTCTGAGTCCTGAACGAGGTAGCGGACGTTCGGGATGATGTACTCGGGAAATATGGAGGCATTCGACGGTGTGATGACGGTCACTCTCATCAACTGTAGACACGTTCAGTATCGCCTTGGAGTGCTGGGGAGGGAACAAGACCGACAATTTGCATGAGCGTTCTGGCGGCAGCGGCTCGTACGATGGCAGCTTCGTCTCGCAGCAGTTCTACGACGTATGGAACGGCGCGGTCCAGCTTGGACTCGTCGGTAAGATGAGCACAAAGAGCCAATAGGATGTCGAGTGCACGGATGCGGGACGAAGGCAGCGAGCAGTTTCTAATGTTCGCTAGCACGATGGAGAGGAGGATGAGGGCAGGTCCATCCTCTGCGGGAGTTGGGCGCGGGGAAGGCGTGTGCGATGGAATTTGCAATGAAACAGGAAAGATGTCCTGAGCTGTATTGTCAGCAGAAACCCTGGCGAGGCACAAGGCGAGAGGACCTGGTGCAACCCGGCCGAGGAGGGGATGGCAGTGTCATAGTCTACCGTCACGTCTGCGCGGTCGACGCGTTGAGGTGGGAGGAGGTAGGGCTCGACGGAAGCATAGTCCTCCCAGATTCGGTCTATGCGGTGATCGCTGTCGTTGGGAAGAGCTTCACCCGAAGATGCGCCAGTGGGGGCTTCCTTGTTCTTGAGAGCGTTGGGGGGTAACGAGGTAGCCGACGGAGGGGCGGCGGCGGAAGCAGACGAGGGAAAGGGAAATACGGTTGCACGTTCGCTGATGGAGGCCACGTACTCGTGCAGAAAGGAATAGAACGAGTCGGGCAAGACGTTGCCCCGAGCGCTGGCCAAGACGGCGTCAAAGGTGGGGCGAGAGGAGGGGTCGAGGGATATCATGTGTTGTATCATGGACTGATGACGTCAGTCTGGCGGGAAGGAGGCAACTGGAAACACTCACGCGGATGCCGTGGTCGTCGATCGCGGCGAGCTGGGCGTCGACGGAGTACTCGGCCTCGCGATACTTGAACAGTTGGCTGAGGGAGAAGAGGGGGGCGCCCTCGAGGAACATTTCGGCGATGACGCAGCCGGCGCTGAAGACGTCCATGGGCTCGGTGACGGGGTCGTCGGGGAGGGCTCTGGACTGTTTCTCGGCCTTGTAGAAGCGTTCTGGGGCGACGTAGCAGGTGCGCCTGCCGCTGATGTCGAAGAAGAAGGAAAAGTCGGAGGGGTCGTCGAGAGGGAGGCGGGTGGGCTTGTAGGGAGCAAAGTCGGTGAGGTAGATCCAGTTTGAGGAGGAGACGAGGATGTTGGTGGACTTGATGTCGCCGTGGGGGGTGCGCTGCTGGTGGGCGAGGGCGAGGGCGGCGAGGAGCTGGTAGACGATCCACTTTTTCTCGACGACGGAGAGAAAGGGACGTGTGCTGGGGGGAGTGAGACGGGGAGGGAGCGGGGAGCGGGGAGACGTGCCTGATGCGGTCATAGAGGTTGCTGGCGACCCACTGGCGGACGAGATAGGCGGCCCTGTCGGACTCTACGAAGGCCTGGTAGGCGTAGACGTTCGGGATGTCGCGGAGGGCATCGCGGTCGACTGTGGGCGGGGTCAGCGGGGCGGGGGGGTGTGGGGAGACGCACGCTTGAGCCTGGTGTGGTAGGGGGAGAGGGCGAAGGCGGGGTCGTGCTTGATGAAGAGCTTGAGGACGAGGGGGCCGTTGCGGTGGCGGCAGCGGACGGTCTTGAGGAAGCGGGCCTGGCCGATGCTGCGGGGGGTTGGCGGGGGGCGGGGGAGGGGAGACGACGGACCTCTTTTCGTAGACGACGTCGGGGGCGAGCTCGGCGACGAGGGCGTCGAGCGGGGCGGGGAGGGCGGCGCGGGGGTGGACGTTGCCCATGGGGGCCCTGGGGTGACGGGTGTCACGCTGTGACGCCGTGTTGGCTGGACTCGACGACGACGACGGTTTCGTTTTCACGTTTGCGTGGGAAACAGAGGGGGGGGATGAATTACCCGTCTCACGGCGAGGACATGTCCTACATGATACCCAAGTACTCCCCGCAGAATGCCGTCTCCCCCACGCAGCTCATCGCGCCCAACCCGCCCAGCCACGTCCCCCCCCAGCTCACCCTCACCCCCGCCCAGCTCCTCCAGCAGCAGCAGCTTCCCGCCCACTTCCCCCCCCCAGGCCCGCCTCC
>JBBPTA010000071.1:0-37500 GCA_038093915.1 Boletellus aff. emodensis
CAGAGGGTACAGAGTTTATATATGAAGGTCCGGAGTTGGATTAGTAACGGAGATTGGTAAGTAGGAGGACTAAGCAAAGGAACTGCGGAGCTGTGCTCCGGATACAAGAGAAGCTGGAGCTGTGCGCTCGTAGGGAACACAGCTTCGGGGGAAGTCTAAGGACGGAACTAAGATGAAAGGAGAAAGAGGAGATGGAGTTACTATAAACGGAATAAGGATGTACAAAAGGGGAAACGGAGATATGTCCGATATGTACGAGGTGCGTCTGTGATAAGATTGCACCGGAGTCCTTGACTGGAGATGGTCTGGAGGACCGGAGTGGGAACGCGGGATATGACAACAGTACAGCTTGTTGTGACTAAGATGTCAAGTCCAGTTCTTCTCCACTCTGCTCCAGTCGGTCGGAGGTGTGAAGGGAGACTGGACGAAGGGGTGGAGTCGTCAGAGATGGATGGACTTTGGCTTCAGCGATGCAGGTGGCACGCTGTGCCCTTGCGTGAAGTATGTCCTAAGTATTTCGGAGGACGGAGTTGACGATCAGAATGGAATCCGATAGAGCAAACAGAGAAGTGACTTAGATTTGATATACGAACTGAGGTTACAAATGGAGGGTATAGAGTTTATATGAAGGTCTGGAGTTGGATTAGTAACGGAGATTGGTAAGTAAGAGGACTAAGCAGAGGAACTGCGGAGCTGTGCTCCGGATACAAGAAAAGCCGGAGCTGTGTGTGCGTAGGGAACACAGCTTTGGAGGAAGTCTAAGAGCAGAACTAAGACGAAAGGGGAAAGAGGAGACGGAGTTACTATAAACAGAATAAGGATGTACAAAAGGGGAAACGGAGATATGTCCGATATGTACGAGGTGCGTCTGTGATAAGATCACACCGGAGTCCTTGACTGGAGATGGTCCGGAGGACCGGAGTGGGAATGCGGGATATGACACTAAGACAGTGGTAGTGAAAACATGCCTGCCAGTATTGAAGGTGGGACTCGGGGATGGGTTCATCATCTTGGGCAGCCATTACTTCTACAGTAGGAGCAGGGGGCATGGCATCGTTTATAGTCAAGTTGGCGGAGAGGGTGGGAGATTCATTTCCGAATTCCCAGAGTACATTATCGATTTGGTTGATTGCGTTACCCAATCCAAGTTGGGTGAGAGCAGCAAGGAGAGCAGTGTGGAGACAAAGGTCCGAGCATTGGAGTATGGTGAACAGGAGGTGTATATGGTTGTTCATGGGGACATGGTCAGTGAGACCGATGATGGCATTTTGCATTGCCATATGATGGGTGTAGACATCCTGCAAGTATCCAAGCAGGGAGATGGGGGCGATGGTGTGGTCAAGGGTGGTGATGAGGTGGGAGTCGAGCAGGGCGGTGTCAAGCAGGGAGTCGGTGATGGGGGACAGGGTGTAGATGGTTTGTCCATTCATGACAAAGGGGAGCGCAGCAGTGGGGATCAAGGAGGTGTCCATGGCAGTGGTGGTGGTGGTTGGGGTCGAAAGGAGTTAAAGGTGGAAGACAGAAGGGTGACCCTTCTTATACTCGAGGAGAGTGGTCTTTGAATGTTTCAAGTTCCGTTCTGGCTCCCAAGAGTCTTCTTTGGGGGTATAACCCTTCCACCAGACCAGGAATTGCCAGTTGTCCGAGGGTCTGCGGTGACATAAGAGGTGTTCGACTTCATATTCTTCTTCACCAGCAACAAGGTCCGGAGGTGGCTTTGGGAAGTTCTTTCCGTGGATGTTGTTTTCTCAATAAGGTGATAGAAGGGAAGCATGGAACGTGTTATGAATCTTCCAAGTCTTTGGAAGGCAGAGTTTGTACATGATAGGGGATAGTACGTCCGTGATGACGAATGGTCCTTCTCACTTGGGAGTGAGCTTTGGGGAGGTGATGTGTCATTTGAGGTTTTTGGCTTCTAGCCAAACTTTGTCTCCTTTGTTGAATGGTTTGAAGCCCTTGGAGGAACGGGACTTCATTACTTGTTGGGCAAGGGCGTGAGCGATGAGGGCTTCTTCTCGGGTGGCAGTTAGAAGTCAAAGACATGTTTCTACTGTGGGAATGGAGGTTGTGGAGATGACCATGGGAAGTGGGTGGGGTTTGAATCCCATCATGAGGAAGAACAGGGACTTCCTGGTGACGGAGTGAGGGTGGTGATTGTGGGTGAATTCGGCATGGGAGATCATTTTGGACCAAGAGGATGGGTTTTCTTGGCAGAAGATTTGAAGGTACATTTCAACTTCCTGGTTGACACGTTCCGTTTCTCCATCAGACTGAGGATGGTAGGCAGTGGAGAGGGATAGTGTTACTAACAATCTAGACACGGGGCACTACCTCTTCCTTTGCGAACCCATCGGTCTGCATCTTAGTCTGCGATCTGCCTCTTCTACTGCTTCTGTTTCTTCTCGTCCTCGTATTGAATACCTAGATGATGTCACCTATCCGGCATTCCCCTTCTATCCGCCGGAAGGAGCTTTCCCTTAAACAGCCCCCTTTACTGGTTCCTATTTCTCACGTTCCCCTTTGAGTGTTACACTTCCCCTATCTTCGAACGCATCATCTCCCACAGTCGTATCTCTTACTACGCCTGCGTTTCCCCCACGACCCCCATCAGGCATCTCCTTATTAGTAAGGTACAGCTCTACCTGAGTATATATTCGCGCATGTACCAATAGTGGTCCCTAGCTAGTTCTACGCAATCTACGCCTAGAATTTAGTTTGTCCTCGAGTCCGAAAGGATAGAGAGAAGAGAAGGATCGCTAAGTTCACACGTATGCGTAACAGATAGAGAGTATCCAAGGAGGTTTCCAAGTTCCTTGGCGAAGGCGGATGCAAACTGGGGACTGTGATTGGAGATGATCTTGTCATACAGTCTGAATCGGGTGTAGACTTTGTGAAGGAAGAGGGTGGCGATTCCCTCTGCAGTGACAGTTTGCTTGGTGGGGCAGAGAATTACCCCCTTAGTAAGCCCATGGTCGACCACAATCAGGAGGGTATCAAAACCAGAGGAGGCAGGGAGACTGGTGATGAGGTCACATGAGACCTGTTGGAAGGGGCAGGTACAACAGGACAGGATAGGGACAAGGGGGGGTGTCGTGGGGTGGGTGTTAACTTTGTTTTGCTGGCACATGGCACAGCCTTCGACATATTGTTGGACAAATTGGGCAAGGCCTGGCCACCAGAACTCGGCAGCGACAAGTTGGCATGTTTTCAAATAACCAGGGTGGCCGGCGGAGGTGTGGTCATGTGACCAGGAGACAACAGTGTGGTGGAGGTCAGAGTTGGGGGGAACGTAGACGCGTCCTTGGTAGGTGAGGATGCCGGCATCGTAATGCCAGTCGTAGAGTCGGGAGTGGAACTTGAGGGGTACTTCCCCATCAAGAGCACGGACAGTGTCGAGGACTAAAGGGTCTGAGGAGGAAGAAGCAGCAAGCTTCTGTGACAGTTCAGTATCAATAAGATTAATGAACATGGATTGTGGTAGGAGGGTGGCACCAGTGTTGTCAGAATCATTATCAGGGATAAGATCTGGGCATCGGAAGAGGGCATCGGGGGCAGAAAGGAGTTTGCCAGGAACGTGGATCATTTTGAGATTGAAGTCAGCAAGATCAAGAAGCCAACGGGCTTGGTGCCAGTTGAGCTTCTGGGGCAGATGGAAGTACGTCAGGTTCTTGTGATCAGTGAAGACTTGGACAGGGAAGGGAGATCCATGGAGATAATGTCTCCATGCCTTGAGTCCTCGGATGACTGCAAGGAGTTCACAGTCATAGATGTCATAGTTCCTTTCAGTGAGGGAAAATGACTGAGAGAGATAGGAGCAGGGATGCCAATCCCCATTGGTGTCTGTCTGGAGAAGAACACCACCCATGGCATGCTTGGAAGCATCGGTGGTGATAGCAAAGGGGTTGACTGTGGTCAGGGAGATGAAGCATTGACTTCAAAAGGAATACCCGTTTAAGGGTGTCAAAGGCATCCTGGCACTGGGAGGTCCAGTTCCAGGCCAAGCTCTTCTTGGTCATGTCGATGAGGGGGCGAGTGATGGTGGAGTAATTGGGGATGAACCTCCGATAGAAATTGGCAAAGCCTAAGAAGGAGTGAACATCCTTCAGCTTCTGGGGAACGGGCCAGTCTGTGATGCCAGCGAGTTTCACAGGGTCCATGGCCAGTTGGCCAGGTTTAATGATCATGCCGAGGTATTCCACTGAGTCCATGGTGAATTTACACTTGGAGATCTTCAGATGAAGATTGAGTTCTTGCATATGGCTGAGGACACACTTGGTGCATTTCTCATGGGTTTTGGCATCGGAGGAGAAGATAAGGAGGTCGTCCATATAGATGATGAGCCATCCTTCAGTGATCATGTCTCTAAAAGAGTTGTTCATGAATCGCTGGAACGTGGCAGGGGAATTGGTAAGTCTGAAGAACATTACTGTGGGCTCAAATAGCCCCTTGTGTGTGATGAAAGCAGCCTTCCATTGGTTGTCATCCTTGATGTGGACATTGTTATAACCCCATCGGACGTCAAACTTCGTGAAGAGGTTTGCTCCTTGGAGCTTGTCAATGAGGTTGGAGATAAGGGGGAGGGGATAAGCATCTCGGACGGTATGTTCATTGCAATATTGGTAGTCTTGGCAGGGGTGAAGACCACCATCCTTCTTTTTCACGAAGAAGAAGGGAGATGCTTGGGGGGAATTTGAGGGACAGATCTTTCTGGCTTTGAGGTTCTCTTCTAAGAAGTCCTCAGTGGCTTTCTTTTCCTCGGGGGTCAGAGGGTAAAGTTTTCCCACTTTGGGGACGAAGGATTCATCAAGGGTAATGGTGTGGTCATAGGGGTGAGCAGGGGGGGTGTGATCTGCAGCTTCCTTGGTGAAGACGTCTGAGAATGCTGCATACTCAGAGGGGAGAGTTTCCTTGGGTTTTGAAAGCTCTGCCTGCATGGCAAGCTTGGTAGCAGTGGTAAGCTTGGCACAGAGCCTTGCTTTCTTGGGCTTTCCTTGGTTAAGGAAGTATCGAGTTCCTTTCTTTACCATTCAGTTGATACCAAGGAGCTCGACTGATTGTTCAACGTAGAGGCGGGGGGTTCGATAGTCTAGGTAGTTGTAGAACTTTTGGTCCCAGACTTCGTCAACGTCAACATGACGTATGGGTTTCGGGGCGGCAATAGGAGTTTCCTTCGAATGGAGTTTGTTCACATGTCGAAGTTTGTCAGAAGTGTATTGAGCGTTTAGCTCCGCAGTTTGATCGGATGAGATCGGGATGGCAAGGGTTCGATCCTTCCAGCTAATGGTTGGATCTGTGATCTTGAGCCAAGGCATGCCAAGAATGACATTCTCCTTCCCACAATGGAGGATGTGGAAGGTGGTATGATGAAGGATTCCACTAATGCGGACGTAGAGTTCTGTGGTGAATTTGATATCACCGTTCTTGTTCGTGGTTTGGTCCACGTTTCTCACAGGGATTGGCTTGGCAAGCTGAGTCAAGGGAATTTGATGTTTGCGAGCGAATTGCCAGTCAAGGCAATTGACATCTGCGCTGCTATCAACAAGGATGGGGGTTTTGATGGCTTTCAGGGTACACGTGGGTTCTACTAGTGAGATAGGGATGCGAATAGATTTCTTCAAGGTAGATGGTACAAGGGGAGGCATACTAAGAGACTTGGAGGGGGCTTGCATCGAGGGTGTTACTAACAATCTAGACGCGGGGCATTACCTCTTTCTTTGTGAACCCATCGGTCTGCGTCTTAGTCTGCAGTCTGCTTCTTCTGCTTCTTCTGTTTCTCCCCGCCCTCGTATCGAATACCTAGATGACATCACTTATCCGGCATTTCCCTTCTATCCGCCGGAAGGAGCTTTCCCTTAAGCAATCCCCTTTACTGGTTCCTCTTTCCCATGTTCCCCTTTGAGTATTACACTTCCCCTATCCTCGGACGCATCTTCTCCAACAGTCGTATCTCTTACTACGCCTGCGTTTCCCCACGAGCCCCATCAGGTATCTCCTTATTGGTAAGGTACAGCTTTACCTGAGTATATATTCGCGCCTGTACTACTAGTAGTCCCTAGCTAGTTCTACGCAATCTATGCCTAGGATTTAGTTCGTCCTTGAGTCCGAAAGGATAGAGAGAAGAGAAGAATCGCTAAGTTCATGCGTACGCGTAACAGAGGGAGGCCTCCATGTTAAAAATTCTGTCCAAGAAGGAAAACCTTCCAGACCCCGGTTTCTTTGTCATCAGATTCCAACTCGATGAGAGAAGGAATCTCAGGTTCTTCTACTTTCCGAACCTTTTGTTCGGGGGTTTTCTTTGTTTCCGCGACGGCGGGGGTAGTAGCAGGGAAGTGGGGGCAGCTTCTGCTGCCATGTCCGGGCTTCCTACAGCGGAAGCAGAGGCACTTCTCAATGCAACGTTGGCGTTCTTCGGGGGTTAGTTTGGGGGTAGTGCGGATGGCGTCGACTTCCATGGCATCAGGGTCCTTGGTGGTGCGGGTGGGAGTGGGGGTATATATGGGTGCTTTATAAGGTCTCACACTTCAATCGGCAATCTCGTCAGCGCGCTTCCAGTTCTGATAGAAGTGGAAGGCCTTGGCATCCCACTCTTCAAGGGTGGTGGGAATCATGTCCATGGACATGATATGGCGCATGAGGGAGGGGGGAATTCTGGCAGAGTAATAACCAATGAGGACGTGATCCTCGGTGATGTTGGCTATATCTTTGTGTTGGAAGAACTTTGAGGAATATTCAGCGAGGGAGGGGGAGTAGACCTTTTTATGGGTCTTCGGGTCAACCTTGATGGTCATCCTGGTGGTGGTGAGCCAGGCAATGGAGGCGGGGACTACGTCCTTGTGGTCGAATGCCTTTGTGAAGGCGGCGACAAAATCAGGCCAAGTGCCCAGGGAGATGGTGGCGGCGCTAAGTGCTTTAGTGCAGAAAGTTGCTGCCCAGGTTGCAGCAGGTCCTTTGGTCATATAAGACAGAGCGAAGGCAATTCGCTTGTCGTTGATGTTGTAAATGTCGCAATTTACCATCAGGTAAAATTGCACCGTGTGGAGCCATGTCTTGGCTCGGTCAGGGGAGCCATCATACGCTTCGGGGACACCAATGCGTAGTTCAATGGGTTTGGCTGTGAGTAGGGGTGTGGCAATGGGGGTGGGAGTGGGCATGGAAGGGAGGGCAGCGGCAGGCATTCTGAAGCTGGTGTGGGGGGTAGCGAAGATGGGGGAGGAGACGACGGTGGGAGGTGATGGGGGAGTGGGGGCACGAGGGAGAACAAGCTCAGCAGATAGCTGGTGAGCGAGGTCGAGGGCAGCTTCCTGCTCTTCTAGAGTAGGAAGTTCTTCGTCGGAGTTGGAAGAGGGTTGGGATTCCTCTTCGGGTTTGGAGTCAATGGGATCGGGGGCGGATCTCCACCAACGAGGGCTTTCCTGTGGGTCGCTAATGGTGGCGGTTCACAGCGATGGTGACAGTGGGTGAGAAGCTAGACTTTTGTTATGCTTGGCCTGGGTAGGGACGAGCGTAGACCTAGCAAGATGATGGTCACTCCTAGACGAGCGTGAAGAACGTTATCCTAAGGGTCTTCCTACAGCAACGAGGATACTGCCAGGCTAGCAGTGCTAGTCGGTGGGCGAAGGATACTGCCAGGCTAGCGGTGCTAGTCAGTGGACGAAGGATACTGCCGGGCTAGTGGTGCTAGTTGGTGGATGAGGGACTCAAGGCTTGGGAGTGAGGAGCGAACAAGGTAGTTGCCAGGTAAGTCTAGCTTAGGGTACATGGCTAGATGACTGGGGTTTATATACCTGTCTGTGATGCGCACAGACCAGCTACCATATAGGGAGAACAAAGGGGAAGAAGACAAGAAGTCCGAGTTGAATCGGACGGAGGCATAAGCCAGAATGACCAATAGGTTGAAAGGGGTGAAGGAAGTCTGAGATGGATTGGACTGTGAGTAAAGGGTAATGACAAATGATCCGATGGGTCGGATCGCAAAGTAATCGTGAATGACAAATGATCCAGCGAGCCGGATCGAGGAATAACAATAAGGGTGAAGAAAGAAAAGGGGTGAATCGTAACATCATCCAAGCTTGCTTATTGTTCTGATAATGGAATCCATGCTGTTCTGGGTCTCAATGCTTGAAACAGCAGGGCTTGGCAGCCTTTCCAATAAAGAAAGGGTCAAGTTTCTCACTTCCATCTACATTACAAGCCAATACAATGGAAATCTGAAATCTTTCCTTTTTCTTACCACTCATTTGCTTCATGGCAAGACCTCAGTCAGGAGGACAACTGTTAGAGAGAAGGTCAGCAATGGTTTATCAGTCAGATTGTTATGATTCACCCCTTTTCTTTCCTCTTGCTTACCTTTCTCTGCTTACTCCATGATCTGACCTATTGGATCATTTATCATTCATGCTTACTTCATGATCTGACCCATCAGATCCTTTGTCATTCCAGTTTATGCTCAGTCTGATCCAACCCAGACTTCCTTTACTCCTTTCAGCCAGTTGGTCATTCTGGCTTATGCCTTTGTCTGATTCAACTTGGACTTTCTTATCTTCTTTCCTTTGTTCTCCAAATATGGTAATTAGTCTATGCATACCACAGATGGGTATATAAACCCCAGTCATCTAGCCATGTACCTGTTACAAACAATCTAGATGTCAGCAGATACCTGTTTCTCTCCAGCCCAATTGGGTTGTACTTGTCTCTTCATTCCTCCAGTAGGCTTTCATCCATTCTTCCCACCACACACATCAAAACTATTGACAACCTATTCTATCTGGAGTTCCTGCTCTTCCCTCTGGAAGGGTCTTCTTCCTAACTGATGTTCTTGCCTTTCCTGTTTTGGATCTGTTCTGCCCCTTTGCCATTTTAGGCATTACACTTCTCTTATCTTTATGGATGCATCTCTCCCACAGCCACATCTCTTATTGTGGTTGTGTTTCCACCATTTCCCTATTTGGTATCTCCCTAAGATCCATATGGAAGGATCCAGCTCTACCAAAGTATTTATTCATGCATGTATTTGTAACAGTTCCTTAGCTAGTTCTACACAATCTATGTGTAGTTTCTGGTCCACCCTCAAGTCCACATAGGATAGAGAGACAAGTCTCATACCACTTGAGAGTGTATGCTCAATACTAGATGTTCTTACACATATATGTAACAGTACCCTAAGCTAGACTTACCTAGCAAACTACCTTGTTCACTCTTCATTCCAAGCCTTGAGCTCCTTGTCCACCAGCTAGCACTCCTAGACTGGCAGTACCTATTACACATACATGTATCAAGTCCTAACATTGAGTGTATACTCAGTGAAGTGGTACAGACTTCTCTCTATCCGTTTGTTGGACTCAAGGATGGACTAGAAACTACACATAGATTGCATAGAACTAGCTGGAGAATCACTACTGATACATGTGCAAATAAATACTCTGGTAGAGTTGTACCCTACTATATGGAGCTTAGGGAGATACCAAATAGGGATGTGGGGAAATGCAGTCATAATGGGAGATATGGCTGTGGGAGGATTGTGTCTGTGGAGACAGGGGAACTGTAATGCCAAAAGTGGTAATCACCAGAACAGAACTCCTAAATAGAAAGGTGTGAGACCTGCATCAAGGCTAGGATCCTTCTGGAGGGAGGAATGGGAACTCCAGGTAGATTGAATCATCAAGGTACTTGATACGAGCAGTGGAAGGGAAGAGTGAAGCTAGATGAGATAGAGAGTGAAGTGAAAGATAAAGACCAATTGGAGCAGAGAGGAAAAGATAGCAGCCAACCTCTAGTTTGTTCATAACAATACCCTGTGTGTATGTCTGAGTTACTGACTCAGACACTACCACCCCTGGAGTTGATCTCATACCCATCTCCATCGTCAGAAGCATAATTGCAGGAGAGAGCAGGGCAGGTGGGTCTACCATGTCCACACTCTCCACAAGCTGAGCAAATGCATTCTGGGCAAGCATATTGGGGATGCCCTGGAGTGGAAAGGTGGCAAAAAGGGCAGAGATAATGTTGGCAAGCAGGTCTATAGTGATCTCTGGACCCACATTGGTGGCAGACTGCCGATCAATCACTTCCTCCAGGTGTAGGAGAGTTAGTGGAGGTAACAGTGTCAATAGATGACTCGTGGTTGCTTGCATGACCTCATCCACCCAAAGACCTCAACAGGGCAGGGGATCTTCCACAATAACCTGACTGATGGTAGTTACCCATGTCAAGTCCGGTTCTTCTCCGCTCTGCTCCAGTCGGTCGGAGGTGCGAAGGGAGACTGGACGAAGGGGCGGAGTCGTCAGAGGCGGATGGACTTTGGCTTCAGTGATGCAGGTGGCACGCTGCGCCCTTGCATGAAGTATGTCCTAAGTATTTCGGAGGACGGAGTTGACAATCGGAACGGAATCCGATAGAGCAAACAGAGAAGTGACTTAGAGTCGATATACGAACTAAGGTTACAAACAGAGGGTACAGAGTTTATATACGAAGGTCCGGAGTTGGATTAGTAACGGAGATTGGTAAGTAGGAGGACTAAGCAAAGGAACTGCGGAGCTGTGCTCCGGATACAAGAGAGGCCGGAGCTGTGCACACGTAGGGAACACAGCTTCGGAGGAAGTCTACAGGCGGAACTAAGACAAAAGGAGAAAGAGGAGACGGAGTTACTATAAACGGAATAAGGATGTACAAAAGGGGAAACAGAGATATGTCCGATATGTACGAGGTGTGTCTGTGATAAGATCGCACCGGAGTCCTTGACTGGAGATGGTCCGGAGGACCGGAGTGGGAATGCGGGATATGACAACCCAGTCTTGAAGGTGGTCTAGGTCTTCCAGAGTGTACTCGAATTCTAGTAGGTTGGGAAGTATTGGGAGTGGAGATAATCTTGGGGGAGGATCCAACTGGGGTGTGAGGGTCTGGTCAAGGAGTATCTGGTCATAAGGTGGTGAAGTTGTGAGGTGGAGTATTTGTCTGTGAGATGGTTGGGCTTGTCTGTTGAGTGGGGGGTTCGTCTCCTGTGACATCACTGGGGTCCACATCAACAAGAATGGCCATATCACACTCCTGGTTGGGGAAGAAGTAGAATCGTTGTTCCTATGCAGAGAGGGCAGTAATACAAATCCAGAGGTGAGGGAGGACATTTGCTTGAGGGAGTTGGGCTACTGTGAGGGGAAGTCCTGTGGAGAGGGCAAACTGGGCTATGGTGTTTTGAGCCAAGGAAAGGTTGGCTAGTGTGAGGTTGGTGTTGATTCGTGTGGGGGATTTACTGTCGGAAATAGCATTTAGAGTGTTGATTGTGACGAAGGTAGACTGCCTGGTAATCTGATAAAAGTAATGAATCTGTACTACGAGCCTGGGCAGCAGGGTCAAGGAGTGAAAGGCTTGGATGTCTTCTAATAAGAGGGTGATGGTTCTGTCCTCAAGCAAATTGTCTAAGAGAAAAGAGATGAGGTGGAATCATGGTAGTTGGTGAAGATGCAATGGGGGAGAGTTGGTCAAAGTGAGTGGGCAAGATTGGGACTGGGCTATAGGAAAGAGATGTTCCCTTAGATCTCAGCTGATTTCCCTCTCATCAGATAGTTCTTCCAGAACTTAGTCTAAGAAAAGCTAGAAGGGATGTATTTTGGTACTCAGATTACCACAGCAATCCTCTAGTGGCGCCCCATGCTGTGTTGTCCCCACTTTCCAGAAAGGAGATGGAGAAGTTCCAAGCTTGTGCTCAGTCTACTTCTACAATTGGAGACATGGGGAGGTCTTGTTGCCCAGGTTCAAACTGGGCAAACTCCAATGGGTTCTCCTCTCTCCTTCAGGAGATGATGATGGTGGGAGTGAGGGCATAGTGGATGTCAGTCCAAAGCTGGAGGATACAACAGTGGGAATCCCAGAGAAATATGAGAATGAGGATGAGGGGTAGAGTGATGCAGATGGAAAAAATGAGGACAAAGGTAGAAACTGAAGGGGAAATAGAGAACATATTGTGCTACTTATAGAGGCAGTGGTGTCCCTAATTTTGTTTCTTCTTCAATCAGTCTGGGGGGAATTCCCTGGGATGAACAGCCTTATATTCTCAAAGGAGTTCGTGAGAACCCACCAGGTTCTGCTCTGGTTCCCAGGTGTTTTCTGCAGATGAGTAACCCTTCCATCAGATCAGATACTGCCTTTGTGTTCTGGTCCCTTGATGACTGAGAATTTGATCCACTTCATACCATTCCTCATCATCTATAAGTTCCAGTGAAGGGTTTAGGAAGTTGGGACCATGTTCTGCAGTCTCTTTATATGGGGATAGTATACTGGCATGGAAGACTGGATGGATCTTCCATGTTGGGGGAAGTTTGAGTTTATAGTTAACTGAGGAGATTACTTGTAGGATCTTGAAAGGACCTTCCCTTCTGGGAGCTAGCTTCCTGGAGGTGTAGTGTAGTTTGAGGTTTCAGTTGTCCAACCATACCTTTTGTCCTACTTTCCAGGGGTGAAAGGTGGAATGAATGCAATCCTTCATCTGTTATTGGGCAATATGATGGGCATGCAGTGTCTCCTCTCAGCTTTTTCTAAAAGAGAATGTCTCTGTTCCAGAGCAGGGATGAATGTTTTTCCAATGGCTGGATAGGCTCTGGGTTCATAGCCCTGGATGAGTGAAAGGGGGATTGCTTGGTCATGGAATGGACTGTGGAATTATAGGCAAACTCTGCCATAGGGAGAAGTTGGGCCCAAGCCATTGGATTCGCTTTACAGAACAGTTGGAGGTACGTTTCCAATTCTTGGTTCACACATTCAGTCTCTCCATCAGTCTGAGGATGGTAAGCTGTGGACAAGGCCAGATCGTAATCAAGGAGGTGTGCAAGTTCTCTAGCAAACACAGAGGCAAATTGGGGGCTGCAGTCCAAAATGCAACACTGATGGAGACTGAATTGGGGGAATACTGTTGAAGTCTGATAGGAATTTGCATTACCAGATGCTTAATCTGGATGTCCGAAGCAAGTCCAGATATCACTAACTTATTCCAGATAGCATAAAGGTGATCCAGTAGTGATACTATCATTCTGGTATTCCAGATACATTCTGGACTAATGACCAGACTGACTACTGGACTGACTATCGGACTAACTATTGGACTGACACATCAGTCCACACTAGGACTGACTAATAGGATTGCTATTAGACGTCATAACCTAAAGGACATAAGAGTCCCTTAGAGATTTTCAGGGGATGACTCATTCTGACTCAGTATGACACACCATGACTCAATATGAGTCATGAGGCTGTGTATGATGTCATACAGGAATGTTCTACAACAACTATGAGTCACTATGAGTTGATCTGAGTCAATCTGAGTCAAACATGACTCATGTTTAAGGTTCAAGCTCCACTTTATGTAACCTATATAAACAGCATGTAACGTACTCAATGCTGTAACTCACTCAATAGAGTTCCCCTGACTTCATTTCCTCCATTACCTCACCTGAGGCTAATCCCCATTAAACTCTATCTTATCTCCATGCACCACAGTCCCCATCTAGGGAACTGATACTCTCTACCAAGGAGAAACTCTGCTAGTACAGTGAGTCTCACACTGTGCACCATCCCTTTGTTGCTGCACCCCAAGTGAGAGTGGTATTGGTACTAGTGTCCAATATCCACTATTATGATTCTCCCCCACTCTCATTAAATACTTGCTTGAAAAAGAGTTGTGCTATCCCATTTGCATCAATGATGGACATACAGGGAGAGAGCATGACCCCCTTCATTAGGCCATAGTCAACCACAACCATGACAGAATCAAAGCCACCAGACAGGGGCAATGAGGTGATGAGATCCACCTAGATTGACTCAAAGGGGCAAGTGGCAGTGCTAGGCAAGGAGCAAGCCAGCAGCAAGGTGGGGTGCATCAGAACTTTGTGGGCCTGGCATGTCACACAGTCAAGCACAAAGTGCTGGATAAAGGTGGACATCCCAAGCCACCAATAGTCATGTTGCAAGAGGTGGAGAAGCCAGAAGGTGCCCATGTGACCACTGGTGGGGGACTCATGCACGGAGGTCACAAGATCGTGGTGTGCAGGCTCTTGGACATACAACCAGCTGTGGAAATACAATGCCCCATTGAGGAATGCCCAATCAGAGGCAGCGGTATGTGGGAGGAATGGGCTGCTGGCATTCAGGACCACCAGGGCATCAAGAACCAAAAGGTCTGATGTAGATGACACTGTGATTTTGGAAGCCAGCATGATGTCAATTGCTGAAATGAAATGATCCATGGTGAGTAAGGTAACGTCCTGGTTGTCATGGGAGGTGTCAATGTCATCCCAGCAAGAGAGGGTGTCAGCCAGTGTCATCCCACTCCCTGGTTGATGGGAGAAGAACAAGTCAAAATCCTGCAAGAACAACATCCAGCAAGTTTGGCAGTGCAAGAGCTTATAGGGCAACTTGAAATAGGCCAGGTTCTTGTGATTGGTGAGGATAGTAATGTGGTGGGAGGACCTGGAAAGGTAATGATGCCACTCTTCTAGTGCACAGATTACTGTCAGCAACTCACAATCATAAATGTCATAGTTACATTCCTCAGGGGAAAAGGTGCATGAGAAGTAGGCACAGGAGTGAAGGTCCCCATTGGTGTCATTTTGCATCAGGATGGCCCCTGTGGCACTCAGGGACACATCAGTCATGACCCAAAAAGGGTCAGTGGATCATGGTAGACACAGGATGGATTGGGTCAGAAACACCTCTTTCAACCAGGTGAAGGCCTCCTGACAGGTCAAGGTCCAGTCCCAAGATTGCCCCTTCTTGGTGAGATTGTGCAAAGGTCAAGTGATGGCTGAAAAGTTAGGGATGAATTTTCAGTAGAAATTGCAAAAACCAATAAATGAATGGACTCCTTTCATGGATTGAGAGGGGTACCAGTCACGGATGGCTTGTAATTTGATGGGGTTGAGGGTGATGCTTCTTGGACAGATGACCATCCTGAGGTATTCAACCTCAGTAACATCAAAGAAACATTTGCTAAGTTTCAGGAAGAGTTGATGCTCCCTTATGTGGAGTAGGACTCATTTGGTCCAGGCATGATGAAGAGGTAGGTCAACTTGAGTATGGATCATGAGGTTGTCCATATAGATGATCAACCACCCTTCTGTGATCATGTCAGTGAAGATTGTGTTCATAAGGGCTTGGAAAGTGGGCAGGGAATTACAAAGACTGAAGAACATGACCAAGGGTTTGAATAGTCTGAAAAGGGTGATGAAGGTGGCTGTCCAAGTATCTGAGTCCTTGATTCATACATTATTGTACCTCCAACAGATATCCATTTTGGTGAAAATGGTTGAATCCTTTAGTTGGTCAATGAGATCTGAGATCAAAGGGAGCAGGTAGGTGTTCTTTATTGTGAAGGAGTTGAGGTACCTCTAGTCCTGACAAGGTCAGAGTCCACCATCCTTCTTTTGGACAAAGAAAAAGGGGGAAGCTTGGGGTGATTTAGACAGTCAGATTTTGCCAGATCAGAGATGTTCATTGTCAAGTCCAGTTCTTCTCTGCTCTGCTCTGGTTGGTCGGAGGTGTGAAGGGAGACTGGATGAAGGGGCAGAGTTGTCGGAGGCGGATGGACTTTGGCTTCAGCGATGCAGGTGGCACACTGCACCCTTGTGTGAAGTATGTCCTAAGTATTTCGGAGGACAGAGATGACGATCGGAACAGAATCCGATAGAGCAAACAGAGAAGTGACTTAGATGATATACGAACTGAGGTTACAAACAGAGGGTACAGAGTTTATATATGAAGGTCCAGAGTTGGATTAGTAACAGAGATTGGTAAGTAAGAGATCAGTAATCAGGAGGACTAAGCAAAGGAACTGCGGAGCTGTGCTCCGGATACAAGAGAAGCCGGAGCTGTGCGTGTGTAGGGAACACAGCTTCGGAGGAAGTCTAAGGGTGGAACTAAGACAAAAGGAGAAAGAGGAGATGGAGTTACCATAAACAGAATAAGGATGTACAAAAGAGGAAACAGAGATATGTCCAATATGTACGAGGTGCATCTGTGATAAGATTGCACCAGAGTCCTTGACTGGAGATGGTCCGGAGGACCAGAGTGGGAACGCGGGATATGACATTCATCCATGAATTCTTTACACACAACTAATTCAACCAGATTAAGTGGATAGGCTTTCACCACTCTTGGTGTAAATTCCAGTTGGAGATCAATGGCATGGTCATGAGATCATGGTGGTGGTAGAGTTCCTTCCTTGGGTTCCCCAAAGATGTTGGAGTAGTCCGAGAATTGTCAAGGTAAGTTGGCAGTTTGGGTTGGTTGTTGTTGCACTACTTCTGTAGAAAGGGTGAGTTTGTTCAACAATTCTCCAGATAGGTATCAGACAAGATAATTCTGGGACTCCAAGTCCCCTGAGTGTGCTTTTGATTGCAGGGGAAGTTGTACTGTTCCTGTAGACCAGTCAATTCTTGGGTTGGCAGTTTGCAACCAATCTATCCCTAGAATAACTTTCTCTTTTCCACAGTCAATGACCAGGAAATTTTGATGATGAGTAACCCCTCCTAAAGAAATTTGGAGGGACACTGAGGTCTAAATCATTCTGTTCTGGTTCTCAGATCCATCTACATTATGGGCTAGAACTGGTCTTGGTAATTGTTATGTGGAATGTGTCTCAAGGGAGTGGACTAAGGCTTACTTGTCAAGCAGGACACTCATGAAGAGGTACAACTCAGCACGATGAGGAACTAGAGCTATATGTCCAAGGGATGGACTAAGACTATATGTCCAAGGAAGGACAGACAAAGGCTATACGTTCGAGGGAATTGAACAGACTGAGGACTGAGGAGACCAGGTAGGTTGATGAAGGACTGGGGACTGTGTGGACTCAAGAGAACACGTATATTGCATAGATCAAGAATGCCCTACATGAGTGCAATATGATCATTTAAATAGAGGGGAACTCAGAAGTAATAGAAGGTGGAAGAAACTGATGGAAACCTGAAGGAAAGATAAGCATGAGTAATGAGGTCCAATGGAATGGAGAAAGAGTAAGTAGGGATGACAACATTGGGCCAAAGGAGTAAGCAGCTATGATGAGAGATACCATATGTAAGTCAGAGGACTGCCCGCAATGATAAGGAAATGTTCATAGGTGTAGTAAAAGATCCCAAAGACAGGAGAACGAGAAGGACATAGGATGGAGAGGGAGAAGACATGAGGAAAAAGGTGGACAACCATAACAGTAATCATTGAGTTTTCCATCCTTTCACATTTACTAGATATTTGCTGATAAAGCATCCTGTTGCCCCACTGTCAATAAGCATCAGTAAACTACCTTTGGCCTGGACAGAGCTGTACAGCTAGGTCCTCTAGTCCATAGCAAATCTAAAAAATATCCTGTCCATAGACCTCATTCAAAAATTTTACCAAACATTTTTACCATCAAATATGTGTGTTTGATACATCTGCCCTGACCATTTTAGTCCAACTGTCTATATGCCAATACAAAAAAGTCTGTGGGAATTATAGTGTTTTACTGATGAGGGCTGTTGTTTCAATAGCTTGTTTGCACAAATTTGTTCAAGAGAGACAGAGAGTTTTATTGCTCTATTGTCAGTTCCCAATACAAATACAGGCACGAGAAGTATCAGAGGAGAAGTCATCAACCCTTCCCTCTGCTTTAAAAATCCTCCTTGATCTGCACCTTCTGGATTTCTTCTTCTTCAGAAGTGCAGACTTTCAGGATTCATAGAAGTTCCTCACAAGGCAGATCTGAGTTCTGAATAAATGTTCCTAAAGCATCATTAATGGTGGTGGTTGCGATGGCTTTGACTTGTTGTCATGGGGAGAACTTCCAGGGTGCAGTCCCTCCCCCTTTCCTATGGTTGGTGGAGTGACATCTGACCTGATGGCATATGAAACATTTGTTGTTTCTCATATGCTCTGTGTTACGATTCGCCCCTTTTCTTTTCTTTACCCTTACCGTTCTTCCCCAATCCGGTCTAGCGGATCACTTGTCATTAACGATTACTTCACGATCCGACCCATCGGATCCTTTGTCATTACCCTTTATTCATAGTCCGATCCATCTCGGACTTCCCTTACCCCTTTCGACCCGTTGGTCATTCTGGCTTACGCCCCCGTCCGATTCAACTCGGACTTCTTATCTTCTTTCCTTCGTCTTCCTTATACGGTAGTTGGTCTGTGCGCATCACAGACAGGTATATAAACCCCAGTCATCTAGCCATGTACCCTAAGCTAGACTTACCTGGCAAACTACCTTGTTCGCTCCTCGCCCCCAAGCCTTGAGCTCCTCGTCCACTGACTAGCACCGCTAGCCCAGCAGTATCCCTCGTCCACCGACTAGCGTCACTAGCCCGGCAGTAACCTCGTCGCCGTAGGAAGACCCTCGGCCACCTTCATCCTCGCCTCCTAAGGAAGACCCTTAGGATAACGTCCTTCGCGCTCGTCTAGGAGCGACCATTGTCCCGCTAGGTCTACGCTTGTCCCTACCTGGGCCAAGCATAACACTCTGCTTGCTTGGTGGGGGAGAGACGGACTAGGTCTATATCCATAGCATTGGAGTCTCTTTCCACATGTCTAGAACTTCCTCCGTGGAGGAGTGGGATGTAGTCTCTTCTTCCCTGCAGTTGCTTGAGTCTGATTATGTTCTCATTAAACACATGTGCTTTCTTGATCCAATCCTTCCAGGTAGTTGGTTGTGGATTGATTGCGGCCATCATATTGGCAAGTCAATGGTCTACTCCTTGTTGTTACAATTTATTCCCCGTACTCGCATATCCTTTTTCTCTCCGTTTGTTGTCCTCGCCGCTCTCCCATCTTTGACATGTACTATTATGACTACGAACACTTCTTCATCGTCACAGGTCTACCTATGACTTACATTTGTTCCCTTTAGTCATGTCCATTTACTTGTCGTCCGATCCAACTCGGACTCCTTACATACTTTCGACCCTAGGGAGTCATTCTCGCTTACTCTACGTCCAATGCAACCCGGACATTGTCTTCACCTTTACAAATGGTTCTATTGCCTTCCATACGATTCCTTGCTGTGCATTCTATCGTATATAAGGACAATCCCTCCTGTATTTCTCCTCATTCTCGATCTGCGCAATCTAGCGTACTCTTGAGTCATCCTCAGTCCACTCCTTGTGGAACCCTTAGTCCTTCAATCCTCAGTCCACCTCAGGTGTACAGTCTCTAGTCGTTCTCTAGAATGAATCACTTCTGAGCCGTTCCTTCAAACGTATAGTCTTCGTCCTCTTCAGCTGAGTCGTACCTCTTCGTGAGTGTCCTACCGTCGAGCCTCTGTCCAATCCCTCGAGATATGCCCTGCGTAACACTTGTCAAAGAGTATCTATGAGGATGTTGTCATATCTTCTTTCCAGCCTGCTTTGAGTGGCTTTTAGTTGGAAAGTTGAGCTATAGGCATCAAAGTTTCCTTGTTTCTCTCTATGAGCAAGTCCTTTTTCTTGTTTGTCTGGGAAATCAGCTTGTTTCATTTCATAGAGACCATTCCTGGCTCATTCCTTTGCTCCGATTGGAACGAAGGCATTCCCAAATTCCACTTTGAATTGGGTCCAGGTATATTGAACAATTTTAGGATAAAGGCTCTCCATGAAGACCACTCCTCTTCCTTTGCTCATCTTATTGAGACAAGTGACAATCTTGATATTGTCATTAACATAAATATGCTTATTCATAATGAAGTAAGCATCCATAGCGGTGAGTCATTGGTTTGTGTCCAACACATCCCTGGAGAAGTCTGCCAGGAGTCCTATTTTTATTTCAGGGTGTTTGGGATTGAAAGCATCTCCATCATCAGGCTCTGGGTTGCCTCCAGCCACTCCAGCTGGTCCTCTCTGTATGTCTGCCATAGGAATATCCAGATCCAGGACTATGTTTATGTGGGGGATCAGAGAGGGTGATCTGAAGGGGAGAGGATCTTCAAGCAGGGTGACTGGCCTCAGGGTGGGATTTTGGTCAAAGTATTCCTGAGTAATTACTGGGGGAGCAGGAAGTGCTGGGGTGGTTTGGATATTTTCTGGAGTGACAGAGGGTCATCTCCTTCTTTGTCTGAACAAGGGGTTTGGAGGTGGTTGTGGTCTTCCTGACCCTATGGCAATTCATCAACAAGGTTGTTCTGGGAAGGGGGATGCTGGCTGTTTGGTTTCTTTGTAGAAGATGTCCTCATCACTGCTTTCTGGAGGTCGGTAAGATGTGGTGGAAACTCTTGCCCTTCTGTGAATAGCAGGGGCAGTTTTGGACAGCTAGTTCTTTTGTTATGTGTACATGTATCAAGTCCTAACATCAAGCGTACACTCAGTGAAGTGGTATGAGACTTCTCTCTATCCATTTGTTGGACTTGAGGATGGACTAGAAACTACACATAGATTGCATAGAACTAGCTGGAGAATCACTACTGATACATGTGCAAATAAATACTCTGGTAGAGCTGTACCCTACTATATGGAGCTTAGGGAGATACCAAATGGGAATGTGGGGAAATGCAGCCATAATGGAAGATACAGCTATGGGAGGATTGTGTCCATGGGGACGGGGGAACTGTAACACCAAAAGTGGTAATCACTGGAATGGAACTCCTAAATAGGAAGGTGTGAGACCTGCATCAAGGCTGGGATCCTTCTGGAGGGAGGAACAGGAACTCCAGGTAGATTGAATCATCAAGGTACTTGATATGAGCAGTGGGAGGGAAGAGTGAAGCTAGATGAGATGGAGAGTGAAGTGAAAGACAAAGACCAATTGGAGCAGAGAGGAAAAGATAGCAGCCAACCTCTAGTTTGTTCATAACATAGATCTAACGATATCCTGTGCTTACTGGAGTCATCAGGAGTCAGGATGAGTCATGTAGAGTCAAGCGGCCATGAGGGAAACATGAGTTTGAAGGGAGGACAATAGTGTGAGAGTGAACCATATGGTCAGGAGTCATGGGATTGACATGAGGTTGGTCATGTGGTAACAGCAAGATGAAACAAGACTGTGCATGGCAGTGTGAGGCAGTGCTTGAGGTGTTTCAGGTGTCCATATATGGTAATTGTAGATTGGCAGATCTGTGGCTGCACATGATCAGATCTGGTGAGTCACAATGACTAGGATTGACTAGGATCATTGCAAATGATCAGGCTCAAGGGTTGATGCCTGTATAGCCAAGTGACACCAGGGAGCACATAGCATGTTTGAGGGTTCAAGCATGTGTGATCTAGATCGGGGAGGTCTAGATGGGTCTAGACTGATCTATGGAGCATCCAGACAACTAGACTTTGCTATGTCTGAATGCAGAGTGGATAAGTGGGCAAAACCCAAATAAACTCCTAGAGTGGTTGGATGAAGCCAGAAAAATATGGAAAAATAGGGGGAAAAATGAGGGAGTGTAACAAAATGATATATGATGTAAAAATGGGTATATCTCTTGATCCTGTGAACTGAATCACATGATCCAGGGACTGCTAGAATGCTAAGGGTATGTGCTAGATTTCATATGTATTACCTAAGCATGGTTCACAGAGTCACATGCAAAAGACCAGTCTTTCAAAACATTATCACACATATACATACAACTATTTATGCATTCAATCAAACCATCCAATTGATTGGTCTGACTGTGGGTACACATGTGATGGGTACTGACCTATGGTATCCATATACCCATACAATACCCATGACCCATACCCACACAACTCTTAACCCATGGGTTTACTCATGCAGTTCCCTAAAGTCCACAAGTACATAACTCATATACACTATGTTACATGACCCATCTGGTGGACATGTGGGATGATCTGGACACAGACAGCACAGATTCCAAATAGGCAAAAATTTTCTGACACCAGCAAAGTAGGCACTGGGAATGTATAGCATCCAATGTAGCTTAATATCTACAATATATTAATACATTACTTTTCTTGAAGCACACTACCTAGTTCAATAAGTTGATGAAGTCAATACAGTCAACATACTCATAATGGATATAGTGACCATGCATAACATCACTATTGCATGGACTTTGGGTTGGTCCTGCTGCAGGCCCAGTCAAAACAATAGAAAAATGCATAATAACTATTGTATTGATGGATAGTGGTCAATATGTATGACAATGGAGTGGTATAACAGGCTCAGGAACTGGGATTGAGCATGTTGCTACATTGCCATTGTTCTGCCACTTATTGTTGCTCAAGCATATGTAAGGACATTGTGAATATGAGCAATCCAATACCACCACCTCTTGCCATGTCACTCCAGCTTGAATTAAAGTGAAAGCCCCATCCTAAATCCACTACTGGTGATACCCAACCCACCAAGTGGGTGAAATATTCACACTATGACTCATCAAACATGTCAAAGACCTCTGCACAGCCTCCAACCACCAGCACACCATCATGATAGAATCTCATCCTTGCTGACTGGTTAACAATCTATGCCTATGTCAATACCCATCCAGCTGCTACACAATCTAGCATTGTCAGGCACTTTGCTACCCTCAAGAGTGGTGCTCTATTATTTACTCAGTCAACACACTCTCACTAACTCCAAGAGTGATCAGAGATGGAAGCATGTGCAAATGATAATCTCATTGCTTTGTCATCTAAATGACCTCAAATTGTAACTCAGCCTGATGTTCATTGTAGAGAGTCTTGACTCTCTATGTTAATAGAGAGTGTTTTTCCTCTCTTCTACAGGTCCCCCATCATTGCATCATCTATCTGAACTGTCCATGTCATATCCAGTGTATATCTTTTTAGTCTGACTTTAATCTGGTCAAATCCAGACTTTATTACTTATGTAATCTGGACTTGGACCACTCAGACTACTTTGTTTTCCTTCATTGTCATCCATACCTTTCATATTTAGCCATACACTGAGCAACAAAACTGTTGCAATGTTTGACTATGTTGCAGTGTATGTAGTGTAGCATGTCAGGGCGTGGGAATGCTGCTTAGCACTAGTGACCCGAAATATAGTGGGCACTCTTGGCTAACTATAGCACCTTTGATCATGTGAGTTGGACAAATGAGGGATGAGATATGACCATTTTAAGTTGGCTATGTCATTGCAACAGTTTTGTTGCTGACACTAGGGATATCATAAATTAGTATGAAGTGTACCCTCCCTTGACCTTGATGACCTCCTGAACCCTCCTGGGCATGCTCTCAATCAACCTTTGACACTCTGCCACCTCTATCCTCTCCCACTCTACTTGCACTCTCTCCCAAAGTTCAGTTATCCCCTTTGCTGACTCTGGATACTCTGCCAGTCTTCTTTTACAGCGGTTTCCAAAAGTCTGTGGAAAGTTGCAAAAACATTTGAGTGATTTGGCTGTCATATGTCCAGGACCCCAGATGTATCTAACACCCAACCAAACAAACTAATACATGTTGGTGGTGGTAAGTTTTCAGCATCATCTGTTCATTCCCCCCAGCCCTTTTCTATGATGCACAGACACCAGGCATCACAGGCCCTGAGGGCCCATATTCCAGTCCTTTACTATGAAGGTGTATCTATCAAACAGATCTGTCATCAGCTTGGAATCAAAAAATCCCTGGTTTACCTGGTCCTCAATCTCTACAAACAATATGGTGTTGTCTCAAACATCTACAACTACTCATGTGCAGTGGGCCACCCTCGTTCTCTCAGTCACACCAATCTTGCATTTCTCTCATCCCTTCTAGATGATCAAAAAACCCTTTATCTTGATGAACTGTGGGATGAGCTGCAGCTCAAATACGGTGTCTGCACTACTCTCTCAACTCTTTACCACACTCTTCAGCAGCTTGGTGTTAGCCACAAGATCATCTCTGCCTGTGCATATGAATGAAATGAATTGCTATGAGCAATTTACATGAACCACATTGCCAAGGAAGCACCAGATACTGGCATGCTGATGTTTGTTGATGAGGCTGCAAAGAACAAACGCATGATTTCATGGAGATATGGGTGCTCGGGCAAGGGAGTCCATTGTATGGTTCAGCAGCAATTTGTCAGAGGTATGTGGTATTCAATCATCCTGGTCATCACAGTCGATGGCATCATTGTATACGACATTGTGGATGGTCCCATTGACAGTGAGTGTTTTCTCAAGTTTATCAAGGACCTTGTTGTAACACTTGTTTTCTTCTTGCACGGTCCATTGATTACTAACTTGACTTGATACAGATGCCATTCACAAACCCCTACCCCGGTCCTCATAGTGTAATTATCATGGATAACTGCCGCATCCATCACAACGAGTGGATCCATCAGTTGGTCAAAGATGAACATCGTAAGTATTTCATGGTACAAATGTAATATCAATGCTGATACCATACAAGTTTGCAAGCTCATTTATCTCCTGCCATACTTGCCCGATTACAATCCAATTGAGCAAGCATTTTCAACAATCAAAGCTTTCCTCCATCACGAAGGCTCTACCAATTCACCAATGATGTCAATCATCTGTGCTTGTCAGAGTATCACACCTGACAAAGCTGAGGGTTATTTTAGGGCATCAGGTTATGTTATGTAGCACATCTAGTACTGTTCTTTGTGTTGTTTGTTGTTGCTTTTCATCACTTTCTGTCCTATATACTACATTGCACATTGAGTCCAAGATTATTCTGAGTGAGTTGAAATCACATGTGCAATGTGCACGTCAAATACATTCACAAACATAGCTACAGGCAGTGTACATGGCAATATTCAAAAGGACTAGAAAAAGTTGCCAAGCTGGTATGGTTCCACATCCTCATCAACAGTAAAGCCATGTGGAACAGGAAGCCATTGGTTCTGGCCATCGCTAAAATAAAGAAGGTCATAGTCCAAGTCAGGTGGACCGTCACCCGCCTGCATCAGCAGTCCAGTGAATTGAGAGCCACCTCCATCATGGTACCACTTCTGATAAGCAACTTTTTTCACTGCCTGGACTTCAGTCTGAGTGCCTGTCTCCAATGACACTGTATTGCTCTGCTTCCACTTTGCATCCAGTCCATTCCACCATGCTGTATTACCCTTTTTCAAGCAGATTACATCACCTACAGAAAGGCCAAGATTGGTGAGGAATTTGTCCTCAACATCTGCGAGAATGTCAGGGCCAATCCCATTGAGTTGCAGAGAAGTCTTATAGGTGAGCACATGATGGACTTCTAAGTATGCCTCAGCATACTCCAAATAGTGCATCAAGTGGGATGGAGATGGAACAGGGACAGGTGATGAGTTCTTCTGCCAGGTTGGAGTCTGAAGGCTGGACACAGAAGGTGTATGGATGGACAATTGCACAGATGAATCTGCAGGGGTTGCTGCACCTGCAGCCGATGAAAGAAGGTCCAATTGGGCCAGAGTTTGTATCAGAAGGATGGACATCAATGAGTTGACATCAATGGCTGACGTTGCTGACAACAATGACGACGGTAATGCTGAGGCTCTCTTTGCATGGAGGATGGGGGCCTTATTCACAGGGTTGAATGAATCAATGTTGGGTGGGACAAACAGACTTGTATGACCCTCCTTGAGTGCACATGCCCAATCAAGGATTATTGGCCTTGTTAGGGCAAGAGGACTGAAGGGCCCAACATATGTGAACCCATTATTGTGCTCATTTTTATACTTCTGCTCGAGCTTGACAGACCATTGACCCAAGCATTCATCAAGGTCTGTTTTCCAGGTTGCCAAATGAGTTTTCGCTTATGAAGTAAAAGTATTATGGTCGTACTGGCAAGCCGAATGCAATAAACATACCTTACTATTGCTGGAACATTCTGCTGAGTCATCCACAGAGCTGGTCTGCACTTGAGGCAGTTTCTGGATGTGTTGCATGTCAACAAGTATCTTGACAACCAATGGCTTGCTTTCAGTGATTTTCATTACCATTTCCTGGTAATCAGTGATATTGTCAACATCAATTGCATCAACTGCTGCCTGTTGCCTAGAATAGTGGTTGTTAGCTGAAGTTGCACAAAAAGAATAAAAATTTTACCCTTTCATCTTTGGTAGAGTATATCTGAATGGATAATGTTTCTTTGCTGTGACCTCATAGTCCACCTGACCATGCTTTTGAAGCATGCTCTTCAAAAAGTCAACATAGTTTGAGGATTTGATTGTGAAGACAAGTTCCTTCATTTTTGTCGACTTCTCTTCCTTCGAGGTTGATTTACCCTGAGACATCTTTTTGATCTTTGAATAGACAGTTAGTGAAACAGAGAATACCTGCTGTCAAGTCTGGTTCTTCTCTGCTCTGCTCCAGTCGGTTGGAGGTGCGAAGGGAGACTGGACGAAGGGGCAGAGTCATCGGAGGCAGATGGACTTTGGCTTCAGTGATGCAGGTGGCATGCTGTGCCCTTGCATGAAGTATGTCCTAAGTATTTCAAAGGACGGAGTTGACGATCAGAACAGAATCCGATAGAGCAAACAGAGAAGTGACTTAGGTGTGATATACAAACTGAGGTTACAAACAGAGGGTACAGAGTTTATATATGAAGGTCCAGAGTTGGATTAGTAACGGAGATTGGTAAGTAAGAGATCAGTAATCAGGAGGACTAAGCAAAGGAACTGCAGAGCTGTGCTCCGGATACAAGAGAAGCCGGAGCTGTGTGCGCGTAGGGAACACAGCTTCGGAGGAAGTCTAAGGGCAGAACTAAGACAAAAGGAGAAAGAGGAGATGGAGTTACCATAAACAGAATAAGAATGTACAAAAGAGGAAACGGAGATATGTCCAATATGTACGAGGTGTGTCTGTGATAAGATCGCACCGGAGTCCTTGACTGGAGATGGTCCAGAGGACCAGAGTGGGAACGTGGGATATGACACCTGCTCAATTTCTGAGTCGTCCTCAAAGTCTCAAGTGGGGGATGGTGTTGACATGCCTGGTCCACAGTGAACAGAAAAAAAACCTAGTGTTACATTAGCTACTGATACATTCAGGGTCCTGGACACATGACAGCCAAATTGCTCAAATGTTTTTGCAACTTTCCACAGACTTTTGGAAACTGCTGTAAGCAGAAACCATAGATGTTCTATGGGATTAAGGTCTGGAGATTGAGCTGGCCACACCATGACCTCAAACCCATGCTCAGCAAACCACTCCTTGGCCCTTTTTCTGGTGTGCTTGGGATCATTGTCCTGCTGAAAGACAATGTCATCTGGAGTTTTACCATAATCCTCTAAAGTTTGTTGGAGTTCATCCTCCATAATCTGTATGTAGAGGTCAGTGACCATCCTACCATCAATATTGCATGCTGTTCCAACCCCCTCCCATGTCATACAACCCCACATCATCAGAGAACTTCCTCCAAACTTTACTGTCCCTTGCACCAATCTATCACTGAGGCCCTTTCCTGCCTTTTTCCATGTCCATCTCTTGCCATCTGACCCAATATGATTGATTTTGGTCTCATCTGACCATACAACTCTCTTCCAGTCCTCCACAGTCCAATGCTGGTGGCTCTCTGCAAAGTCTAGTCTAGCCTTCCTATGAGCAGAGGTAAGGCAAGGACATTTCTTCTTCACCACAGCCTTCATGCCTGCTTTCTTCAAGTGATGACAAACAGTCTTGGGAGAGATAGCATGATTCTTGACATCCTGAAGAGTCTTGGTGACCTGGACTGCATTTTCGGCCTTTCCAGTCCCAATAAGACAAATGGCATGATGCATATCAGCAGGTGTTATGAGTGTAGGATGGCCACCAGAAGACCTAGCTAGGTCAGGACAGTGCTTGGAGCAAATTCTACTAATGGTAGAGTGGTGGACACCAGTAGAATCAGATATTTGACAAGTAGATTGACCCAAATCCAAGAAAGAGATGATTTGGTTGATTTGAGCAGTAGAGAGGGATTTCATGGTGGTAGTAGTAAATCAAGAGTGGTGTTGTGATGTATTTGTATAGGGTAAACTAATTATGAGTCACATGACCCATTGCTTACATCAGAACATATCAATCCTAAACTTTCCTATGTCAGCAACAAAACTGTTGCAATGACATAGCCAACTTAAAATGGTCATATCTCATCCCTCATTTGTCCAACTCACATGATCAAAGGTGCTATAGTTAGCCAAGAGTGCCCACTATATTTCGGGTCACTAGTGCTAAGCAGCATTCCCACGCCCTGACATGCTACACTACATACACTGCAACATAGTCAAACATTGCAACAGTTTTGTTGCTCAATGTATGTATCCATTTAGCCTTTTCATACTTGACCCTATCACCATAGTTACACAGTCCTGTGAAATGCCTGGACTATAAAGCCTTGTCTTTAGTTCTCATAATCCATCTTTCACCATCTTTCATCTTTGTTCACATCTTTTGTTTTCATCTCACTCTTGGTGCACTTGGCACCATCACCACATCATTCTTGTCACTATCCAACCTCAGGACACTCAATCCTAAGGTAGTTCTATTCTATCTGACACTTTATCTGCTTTTCCCACAGTTCTGGACTACCAGATTCTAGGTGAGCTAACCCTCTGTCTATCCAACCCTCCACCAGAACCCCTGGGATGAGCCAACACTTGCATCCCTTCACCCATACAAACCAACAATTCTTTCTACAGTATGCACTGATCCTCTAGATCAAAGATATGGAGAACAAAGGTGAAACAGTATTGGGACCTATGTTGAGAGAAAAGAGAAGGAGGTTTGAGGATATGTTTCAGGTTCCAGATGATGAATGGCTTCACAATGAAAGCTGAATCCAGTCATTCTATCAAGCATATAAGATCCATGAAGTTCACCATCACAGGAGGCCACATCTGTTGATCTAGAGGCTGTTGAGGTTGAAAGAACACAATACTATCAACTTTATGCACTACAGGACCAGTTCAATGTTGACAAAACAGCTTTCAATCCCTAGTGAGTGCCCATTAGATCTAGATCTGTGTTACACTTGGCCCAGGTAGGGACAAGTGTAGACCTAGCAGACAATGGTCACTCCTAATGTCATAGGAGATCATTATCCTAAGGGTCTTCTTTAGGAGACAAGGACAAGAGAGCCAAGGGTACTGTTATGAACAAACTAGAGGTTGGCTGCTATCTTTTCCTCTCTGCTCCAATTGGTCTTTGTCTTTCACTTCACTCTCTATCTCATCTAGCTTCACTCTTCCCTCCCACTGCTCGTATCAAGTACCTTGATGATTCAATCTACCTGGAGTTCCCGTTCCTCCCTCCAGAAGGATCCTAGCCTTGATGCAGGTCTCACACCTTCCTATTTAGGAGTTCTGTTCTGGTGATTACCACTTTTGGCATTATAGTTCCCCTGTCTCCATAGACGCAATCCTCCCACAGCCATATCTCCTATTATGGCTGTGTTTCCCCACATCCCCATTTGGTATCTCCCTAAGCTCCATATAGTAGGGTACAGCTCTACCAGAGTATTTATTTGCACATGTATCAGTAGTGATTCTCCAGCTAGTTCTATGCAATCTACATGTAGGTTCTAGTCCATCCTCAAGTCCAATGAACAGATAGAGAGTGTTATGCAGGGCGTACCTCAAGGGATCGGACTAAGACTCAATGGCAGGATGCTCATGAAGAGGTACTACTCAGCCGAAGAGGACAAAGACTATGCGTTCTGAAGAACGATGACGAAGCTGTATGTTCAAAAGAACGGATCAATTGACTATATGCTTTGAGAGCAGACTGAAGGGTTGGGGATGAAGGACCACACTTGTGAGCAGACAGAGGAGGACTCAAGAGTATGCTAGATTGCGCAGATCGAGAATGGAGAGTAAGTACAGGAAATGTGTCCTTATATATGATGGAATGCGCAGCATGGAATCATAACAAAGGCAAGAGAACAATTATAAGAGTGATGACAAAGTCCGAGTTGAATCAGACAACAGTAAGTAAGAATGACTCCCTAGGGTTGAAGGTCTGAGTTGGATCAGATGAAGAGTAAACAAGGATGACTAAAGAGAACAAATGTAAGTCTGAGGTAAGCCCGCAACAATGAAGAAGTGTTCGTAATCATGGTAGAATATACCAAAGACAGGGGAGCAGCGAGGACAACAAATGGAGAGGAAAAAGACATGCGAGTATGGGGAATAAATCATAACAGAGAGAAGTCTTGTACCACTTCACTGAGTGTACACTCGACATTAGGACTTGATACACATATGTGTAACAATCTAGTGTACACTCATGTAAACATTAGAATAGTATATAAGGGACAACCCCAGCTCATCAAGGACCCAGTCTTGTCCTCTTGAGTTTCCCCACTCACTCTTGACACTAGGCTCACCCTCTACTTGATTCCTAATAGCTGCTTACCTAGCTAGCCTAGTAAGTGGTCATTTCACATTCTAGATAATTTGCCATTCAATAGTCAGTCCAGTTCAGTGCAATCGTGTGAGAATCATGCTTATCTGTATTCAGCTAGGTGTTAGTTTTGGAAGTGTACAGGCAAACTCCCAAAGGGGGCGCAGACCGAGGGACAGCCAAGGGATAAGCTTGAAGTGTGAGACTCACTTCAATAGATTGGAGTGGTGAGAACTTGCAACCAGAATGGTGGCAGTTATATGTCAAGGGTGTGTGAGAGAGTGTCTCTGAGTGAAGAGGGAAGGAATGAGGGAAGAGTCACTCAGGTAGAGAGAGAACTCCTTGAACTGCTATCGATTAGGGCTATAGAGCCCAGTTTAAATACAGTCTGGTACTAAGGTTTAAACTCAGACTGAAATGTGAAACACTATAGTGAAACGTGTTTCAGATGTAAAACACTTCTATCAGAGAAGCTGATGAAGGTGAAACAAATTAGAAGTAAGAAGTTGTTGTAGATGAAACGATGAAGTAAAAGAAGCGTTTCATCTTTGTTACAACATGAGAAGCGTATGTAACAGATCATGTGTCATGGGAGATCATCATCAAATGATAATCTAAAAGATAAGATGAATGATAAGGATGATCTCCGAGATAAGATAAGATAAGAAGATAAGATAAGATATCTTCAACAGTGGGGTGGGTGTTAACTTTGTTTTGCTGGCATGTGGCACAGCCTTCGACATATTGCCGGACAAATTGGGCGAGGCCCGGCCACCAGAACTCGGCAGTGACGAGTTGGCGTGTTTTTAAGTAACCAGGGTGGCCGGCGGAGGTGTGGTCATGTGACCGGGAGACAACGGTGCGGCGGAGGTCAGAGTTGGGGGGAACATAGACGCGTCCTTGATAGGTTAGGACGCCGGCATCGTAATGCCAGTCAGAGAGGCGGGAGCGAAACTTGAGGGGTACTTCCCCATCAAGTGCACGGACAGCGTCGAGGACTAGAGGGTCCGAGGAGGAAGAAGCGGCGAGCTTCTGTGATAGTTCGGTGTCAATGAGATTGACAAACATGGACTGTGGGAGGAGGGTGGTGTCAGAGTTGTCAGAATCATTATCAGGGATAAGATCCAGGTGGCGGGAGAGGGCGTCGGGGGCAGAGAGGAGTTTGCCAGGAACGTGGATCATCTTTAGATCAAAGTCGGCGAGATCAAGAAGCCAACGGGCTTGGTGTCAGTTGAGCTTCTGGGGTTGACGGAAGTACGTCAGGTTCTTGTGATCTGTGAAGACCCGGATGGGGAAGGGAGATCCATGGAGATAGTGTCTCCATGCCTTAAGTCCGCGGATGACTGCGAGAAGTTCGCGGTCATAAATGTCATAGTTCCTTTCGGCAGGGGAAAACGACTGTGAAAGATAGGAGCAGGGATGCCAATCCCCATTGGTGTCAGTTTGGAGGAGGACACCACCTGTGGCGTGTTTCGAGGCGTCTGTGTTACGCGTACGCGTGAACTTAGTGATCCTTCTCTTCTCTCTATCCGTTCTTGGACTCAAGGATGAACTAAATTCTAGGCATAGATTGCGTAGAACTAGCTAGGGACTACTAATGGTACATGCGTGAATATATACTCAGATAGAGCTGTACCTTATCAATAAGGAGATACCTGATGGGGGTCGTGGGGAAACACAGGTGTAGTAAGAGATACGACTGTTGGAGAAGATGCGTCCGAAGATAGGGGAAGTGTAACACTCGAAGGGGAACGTGAGAAACAGGAACCAGTAAAGGGGACCATTTAAGGAAAAGCTCCTTCCGCCGGATAGAAGGGGAATGCCGGATAGGTGACGTCATCTAGGTACTCAAAACGAGGACAAGAAGAAATAGGAATAGCAGAAGAGGCGGATTGCAGACTAAGACACAGACCGATGGGTTCAGAGAAGAAGAGGTAATGTCCCGCGTCTAGATTGTTAGTAACAGTCTGTGGCAATGGCAAAGGGGCGGTTGTGGTCAGGGAGGTGAAGCATCGGCTTTGAGAGGAATACCCGTTTAAGGGCATCAAAAGCATCCTGGCACTGGGAGGTCCAGTTCCAGGCCAAACTCTTCTTGGTCATATCAATGAGAGGTCGGGCAATGGCGGAGTAATCGGGGATAAACCTCCGATAGAAGTTGGTGAAGCCTAAGAAGGAATGGACATCCTTCAGCTTCTGGGGAACGGGCCAGTCTGCAATACCAGCGAGTTTGACGGGGTCCATGGCCAACTGGCCGGGTTTGACGATCATGCCGAGGTACTCTACCGAGTCTGTGGCGAACTTGCACTTGGAGATCTTCAGATGAAGATCGAGCTCTTGCATTCGGCTGAGGACACACTTAGTGCGTTCCTCGTGGGTCTTGGCGTCAGGGGAGAAGATAAAGAGGTTGTCCATATAGATGACGAGCCATCCTTCGGCGATCATGTCTCGGAATGAGTCGTTCATGAAACGCTGGAACGTGGCGGGGGAGTTGGTAAGTCCAAAGAACATTACCGTGGGCTCAAATAGCCCTTTGTGTGTGATGAAAGCAGCCTTCCATCGGTCGTCGTCCTTGATTCAGACGTTGTTATATCCCCATCGGACGTCAAACTTCATAAAGAGGTTTGCTCCTTGGAGCTTGTCGACGAGGTCGGAGATGAGAGGGAGTGGGTAAGCATCTCGGACGGTATGTTCATTGAGATAGCGGTAGTCTTGGCAAGGGCGAAGACCACCATCCTTCTTTTTCACGAAGAAGAAGGGAGATGCTTGGGGGGAGTTCGAGGGACGGATCTTTCCGGCTTTGAGGTTCTCTTCTAAGAAGTCCTCGGCGGCTTTCTTTTCCTCGGGGGTCAGAGGGTAAAGTTTTCCCACTTTGGGAACGAAGGATTCGTCTAGGGTGATGGCGTGGTCATAAGGACAGGCAGGGGGGGTGTGGTCTGCTGCTTCCTTGGTGAAGACATCTGAGAATGCTGCGTACTCAGAAGAGAGGGTTTCTTTGGGTTTTGAGAGCTCTGCCTGCATGGCGAGCTCAGTGGCGGTGGTAAGCTTGGCACAAAGCCTCGCTTTCTTGGGTTTTCCTTGATTAAGGAAGTATCGAACTCCTTTCTTGACCATTCGGTTAATGCCGAGGAGTTCGACCGATTGTTCGACATAGAGGTGGGGGGTGCGATAATCGAGGTAGTCGTAGAACTTTCGGTCCCAGACTTCGTCAACGTCTACATGACGTATGGGCTTCAGGGCAGCGGTGGGGGTTTCCTTCAAATGGAGTTTGTTCGCATGTCGAAGTTCATCAGAGGTGTATTGAGCGTTAAGCTCCGCAGTTTGGTCTGAGGAGATCGGGATGGCAAGGGTCCGATCCTTCCAGCTGATGGTCAGATCTACAATCTTGAGCCAGGGCATGCCAAGGATGACATTCTCCTTCCCACAATGGAGGATGTGGAAGGTGGTTCGGTGGAGGATTCCGCTAATGCGGACGTAGAGTTCAGTGGTGAATTTGATATCACCATTTTTGTTCATGGTTTGGTCCACGTTCTTCACAGGGATCGGCTTGGTGAGCCAAGTCAAGGGGATTCGATGCTTGCGGGCGAATTGCCAGTCAAGGCAATTGACATCTGCGCCACTATTGACAAGGGTGGGGGTTTCGACGGCTTTCAAGGTACGCATGGGTTCTACTAGTGAAATCGGAATGCGAATAGATTTCTTCGAAGTAGATGGTATAAGGGGGGGCGTACTAAGAGACTTGGAGGGGGCTCGCGTCGAGGGAGGCCTCCTTGTTAAAAATCCTGTCCGAGAAGGGAAACCTTCCAGACCCCGGTTTCTTCATCGTCGGATTCCAACTCAATAAGAGAAGGAATCTCAGGTTCTTCTTCTACTTTCCGAACCTTTCGTTCGGGGGTTTTCTTTGTCTCGGTGATGGCGGGGGTAGTAGCAGGGAAGTGGGGGCAGCTTCTGCTGCCGTGTCCAGGCTTCCTGCAGCGGAAGCAAAGACACTTCTCGATACAACGTTGGCGTTCTTCAGGGGTTAGTTTCGGGGTGGTGCGGATGGCGTCAACTTCCATGGCATCGGGGTCCTTGGGGGTGCGGGTGGGAGCGGGGGTATATGTGGGTGCTTTATAGGGTCTCGCGCTTCGATCAGCAATCTCGTCGGCACGCTTCCAATTCTGATAGAAGTGGAAGGCCTTGGCATCCCACCCTTCAAGGGTGGTGGGAATCGTGTCCATGGACATGATGCGGCGCATGAGGGAGGGGGGAATTCCGGCGGAGTAATAACCAATGAGGACGTGATCCTCAGTGATGTTGGCTATGTCTTTATGTTGGAAGAACTTGGAGGAGTATTCGGTGAGGGAGGGGGAGTAGACCTTTTTATGGGTCTTCGGGTCGACTTTGATAGTCATCCTGGTGGTGGTAAGCCAGGCAATAGAGGTGGGGACTACGTCCTTGTGGTCAAATGCCTTTGTAAAGGCGGCGACAAAATCGGGCCAAGTGCCCAGGGAGATGGTGGCGGCACTGAGCACTTTTGCGCGGAACGTTGCTGCCCAGGTTGCAGCGGGTCCTTTGGTCATGTAAGACAAAGCGAAGGCAATTCGCTTGTCGTCGATGTTGTAAATGTCGCAATTTACCATTAGGTAAAATTGCACCGTGTGGAGCCATGTCTTGGCTCGGTCGGGGGAACCGTTGTATGCGTCGGGAACGCCAATACGTAGTTCGACGGGTTTTATCGGGGGTAGGGGTGTGGCGATGGGGGTGGGAGCGGGTGCGGAGGGAAGAGCAGAGGTGGAGGGGGCGGCAGGCATTCTGAAGGTTGTTTGGAGGGTGGGGAATACAGGGGAGGAGATGACGGTGGGAGGCGATGGGGGAGTGGGGGCGCGAGGGAGGATGAGCTCAGCAGATAGCTGGTGAGCGAGATCAAGGGCAGCTTCCTGCTCTTCTAGAGTAGGAAGTTCTTCGTCGGAGTTGGAAGAGGGTTGGGATTCCTCTTCGGGTTCTGAGTCGATGGGATCGGGGGCGGATCTCCACCAGCGGGGGCTTTCCTGTGGGTCACTAATGGTGGCGGTTCACAGCGATGGTGACAGCGGGTGAGCAAGCTAGACTTTTGTTACACCTGGCCCAGATAGGGACGAGCGTAAACCTAGCGGGACGATGGTCGCTCCTAGTCGAGCACAAAGGACGTTATCCTTAGGGTCTTCCTAAGGAGGCAAGGACGAAGGCGGCCGAGGGTCTTCCTATGGTGACGAGGTGACTGCTGGGCTAGCGATGCTAGTCGGTGGACGAGGGGTACTGCCGGGCTAGCTGTGCTAGTCGGTGGACGAGAGGCTCAAGGCTTGGGAGCAAGGAGCGAACAAGGTAGTTTGCCAGGTAAGTCTAGCTTAGGGTACATGGCTAGACAACTGGGGTTTATATACCTGTCTGTGGTGTGCATGGACCAGCTACCATATAAGGGGGACAAAGGGAAAGAAGATAAGAAGTCCGAGTTGAATCGGACGGAGGCGTAAGCCAGAATGACCAATAGGTCGAAAAGAGTAAAAGAAGTCCGAGATGGATCAGACTGTGCATAATGAAGAATGACAAAGGATCCGATGGGTCGGATCGCAAAGTAAGCATGAATGACAAATGATCCGGCGAGTTGGATCAAGGGATAAGCAAAGAACGGTAGATGTGAAGAAAGAAAAGGGGTGAATCATAACAATGAGGGAATGGAGGTCGCGCTGGCCAGTGGACCGTTGAGCTAGTACTCCCAAATAGGGACGTTCACTCTGGTATAGCCTGAATGCATATAAGGGGAGGGACAGTGACCCGTAAAGGTCAAAGGCAAGACAATCAAAGAGAGATGCCATGCAGGTCTTGAGCAGGTGAAGGCAAGAGGGGGGAACTGGAAATCCCTGGCTTCGGGATCCTGATACTCCAGGCACAGAGACATGACAATAACTGTAATCACACGAACAGTGTACCGTTATCAGGCAGTACTACGCTGCAGCCTCTAGTGCTCTGCAGATACACCCAGTAGTGCACTTTCCGGAGAAGCAATGTTATCCTTGTTTATATGGTAGACAACCATATGCACAGTGTGAAGCTGCTTATAACGTTTACCCGGTGTTAGTCCGGTGTACATCACATGTACAGGTGAGTTCTCCTTAACCCTGGAGTCCAGGTGTGGATAAATGGATGAGAGAGTAAAAGTAGTAAGGGACACTAGGCGCAAAGTGTGTTACGCTTGGCCCGGGTAGGGACGAGTGTAGACCTAGTGGGACAATGGTCGCTCCTTGATGAGCATGAAGGACGTTATCCTAAGGGTCTTCCTTAGGAGGCAAGGACGAAGGCGGCCAAGGGTCTTCCTATGGCAATGAGATGACTGCCAGGCTAGCGGTGCTAGTCGGTGGACGAAGGGTACTGCCGGGCTAGCGATGCTAGTCGGTGGACGAGGGGTACTGCCGGGCTAGCTGTGCTAGTCGGTGGACGAGGGGTACTGCCGGGCTAGCTGTGCTAGTCGGTGGACAAGGGGCTCAAGGCTTGGGAGCGAGGAGCGAACAAGGTAGTTGCCAGGTAAGTCTAGCTTGGGGTACATGGCTAGACGACTGGGGTTTATATACCTGTCTGTGATGCGCACAGACCAGCTACCGTATAAGGAGAACAAAGGGAAAGAAGATAAGAAGTCCGAGTTGAATCAGACAGGGGCGTAAGCCAGAATGACCAATAGGTTGAAAGGGGTAAAAGAAGTCCGAGATGGATCGGACTGTGCGTAATGAAGAATGACAAAGGATCCGATAGGTCGGATCGTGAAGTAAGCATGAATGACAAATGATCCGGCGAGTCGGATCGAGGAATAAGCGAAGAACAGTAGGTGTGAAGAAAGAAAAGGGGTGAATCATAACAAAGTGCAAGTAGTGAAAGGATAGGTTCAGAATAATGTCAGGACTATCCCACAGGCCAAGCTCAAAGTGAACCCAGTGATCTGAGGAAGGTAATAATATTCGGAACCTAGAGAAACTATGATACATGGCTGGTCCTTATATACTACTCAACCTATCTATGATGTCATAATGACATCATGTGAAGAACAATAGTGACTGATGAATGAGTGACCTGGACCAGGCTAGACTGTTGTGATACATGTGAAGAAGTGAAAAGAGAAAAGTTCTGTCACCAGGGATCTTCTGGTCACCCAGAACGTTGACCGCGGACCGCAGCCTCCCACAGCGTTTGAGACTCCAGTATCCCGTACACTCTGGCCCTTTGCTGTCCCGACCCGCCACGGAGCACACAGCCTCTCTCCAGCACAACGTCTCCTCCAAAAA
>JBBPTA010000072.1:15906-29043 GCA_038093915.1 Boletellus aff. emodensis
CGTCGTCCCCTGGGTCATGGCGTACGTCGAGCCGTTCGCACGGCAGGCGAGAGAGGATTTGAATGCCGAGATGAAGTGCTCGCTAGGCAAGGAACGCTGATGCGCATGTCGTGCTCTCCCACCCTCACCCTTCCCCTCCGCTTCCCCAATGTCCTCGAGGTCAAACATGCAGCAGGTGCATGCTGGGGTGGTGGACCATTTTCTCTCATCAAACGTTCCTCCCACTTGGCGCTCGCAAACGGCATGCACACAATAGTAGTATATTTTTGGACGAAATGGGAAGGGGGGAGGTGATATCATGAGCACAATATATATTCGCGATCCGAATGAACCAGTCCATTGAATCCATCAATCACCGGGAGGAGCATCCCCCACTAAATCGCAGTTCTGTTCTTCTCCCTTTTCCCTCTATAATATATTTCTTTCCTTTTTTTTCTTTCAATGTGGAGATCTCGTCCCCGTCCACAAGCACACACGCACACACGCAGGGGAATCACCTTGATCATACATATTCCTCAGGCGACGCTTTCGAACTCCACCAAATGAACGGCGGCGAGCCAGGCGAGGATGATCTCCACTCGGGGCCCGTGTAACGGTATGTTGATGTTCAGCGGCTTCTTCTTGCCATTGCCATTGCTGCTCGCTTCTTTTTCCGCCGCCGCCTGCGAAACGCGTTCTTTCTGTCTTGCCACGACCGGGCAGAGCAGAATGCGCACGCAGTCAAGCGCCTCCGCCAGGTCTATGCGGGCCGGATTGGGAGAGGACGGCGTGTCGGGGACGTTCGACGATGACGACGGGAGGGTAGTAGTAACGGCGGTAGCGGCCATGCCCTTGGCCATGGACGACGTCGACGCAGACGGAGTGGAAATGGGAGTGGGGACCGTGTCAGGGGTCTCGCTCAAAGGAGTCGTGGACATGACCTCGAGCAGGGAGCCGGACGGCGACACTGGGGGCGCCTCTATCGCAAGTCTTGCTGCTGGCACCACAGACCCGGACCCGGCGCGCATCGCCGAGTGGGGCTGAACCCCGACCTTCCAGCCCGACGCGAGACGTTCAAGCACTTCGATGAACTCGGCCTGGGCCATGGACCGCGGGGGGAGGAAGACGGGGTATCCCTCAAGCCCGTCGACAAGAACGGCCGCGCGCGCAAACGTGGTCAAGAGCGTTGGGAGTTCCGCAAGCATGAGCTGGCAGATCAAAATCGTGAACAAGGACTCGACGAGCAGCGGATGGTAGGTGGTGAACATGAGCGGAAGGCTGGACTCGGCTCCGCCAAGACCTGGTGTCCCGCCACTGTGGCTCCCATGGCGTGCCATCTCTGACAGTAAGAACGCGATTTCGACCCTCCGAGGAAGGTCGACAAGTGTCTCTCCGCCAGGGACGGGTGATGGTCCTTCGATGGTGTCAAAGTGCGCGAGGAAGCGTTCATGGTCCCGGATGCACTTGCGTAGGTATCCAGCAATGTCGTCGCGGAAGCCCTCTTCGCCCAGTACGCCTCTGTAAGCGCGCACCTTTGGGCCATCGCTCTTCCCCAGGGGACCGTCCGGGTTTCCGATCTCGACACCGCCATAACGGCCGTTAAGGAGATAGCATAGGCGCAATTCGGTGCCGTCGGAGACGGAGCCCGCCTTGCTTACCCCTTCAAGTTCCAGAATCGCGGACTCGATAAGATAGAGTGCATGCTGTAGATAGGTCGCGCCCCTCAAGAACAGTAATTGGGGTTCAATGGGATCTGGTGCGTCGGGCGAGACAGACGGGTGTACCAGGAGTGCATCGCCGTCTGGCCCTTCGGCTTCCGAGGGGTCGCTCGTGCCATTCGGGGGTGCTTGACCGTTGGTCTTGTTGGAGCCCTTTTTTTTCTTGCCGCCCTTTCCGCGAGACTCGGACGGCAGAGTGATGCTGCGGTGGGCTGTCCGGCCCTTGCGCGCGGTACGAGCTTCCTTGAGGGCGTGAGTAAAGTCTTTGGTGGCGAGCGTGTACTCGTCACGGAAGGAATGAACGATGCCACGGGTTCGGTAATACTCGAGCCGTTGCGGATGAGCGGCGATGAGGTCGTCCAACACCTTGGTGGTGGTGGACTCGGCCAGTTGTCTGTTTGCGCTGTTCCGAACAGTCAAAGACGCACTTCTTGGTTGCAGTTCACGCACCGAGAGGGTATCTTTTCGTGGAAAAAGTGGACGTATTTGGCGTCGCCGTCGTTGGGGTCTGGGGCAACGTTCGGAGGCGACACGGGAGGAGGGACAGGCAAGGACGTACCGTGTCTGAGGACTCTTTCGGCGATGTCGTCAAACACGCTGCCGCCCTGCATGACCATGACGCTGCTGGCGATCTCGTCGGCTTTATAAGCTGCGGCGAGTTTCTGCACGGCGAGTGCGCGCAGACGGTGTATGCGCATGGCACTCATCGCGACGTTTCTTCCGCCACCCAGGTTGGCGGAGCCGTCCAGGCCGAGGCTCTGGGGGGTTGGCCATGCGCCATTGCTGCCTCCACGGATGGAGCCGAGGGCGGCAGAAGAGAGGCCGGATGACGCGCGGACCGAGAGTTCGGCGGCCTCGTCGATCAGACGACGGATCGATGCGACGTTGCGGAAGACGCCCGGATCGATGGGGGGTGGCGTTGGCTTGCCTGATATAGACGCGAGAGGAGGGAGAGAGGCGGTGTGATATGACGCATGCAAAGCGTTGGGAGCGCGACGGGGCGAGCTGGGGGGCGTGTGGTCAGGGAGCCCTCTGTCGGTTTCGCGTGGACGGGGGAGCGCACGCGCGTGGAATGCCAGGTGTGGCGAACCTGTGGCGCGGGGCAGGGCCTGGGAGGGCGGCCTGGTGTGGGAGAGCGCGGAAGGGTCGAGGTTGAGGACGAGGAGGGACTCGAGCAGCTCGAGCGGGAGTTGGAGCCACGGACCCTGGTGAGGGATGGGGAAATGGCTCGACTGGGGTGGAGAGGGCGGGAAGAAGAGGACTGACGTGGTATGAGCTGATGTACTTCCAGTGCTTGTTTCTGCTGATGCAGAGCACGGGGGGACGCTCTGTGTCGGGAGCGGGCTTGCGTGGGGGCGTAGGCGAGCCGAGGGAGGTCTTGTTGCTCTTTTTTTTCTTTTTCCTCTTCGGTTTCTGGTCCGCTGGCAACTGTACCGGATTGTCTTGGCGTGCTGGGGATGCCTCGGGGGAGGAGACGGTGGGCGAGGACGCGCGGATGTCGTGCTGGGCGTGCTGGGACGCGCAGCGGGCTGGCTGGGTGCCCTCGATGGTCATGGTGGTCTGAGAGTCCGCACGGGGCGTGTCGACGCGGATCGGCAAGTTCGTTACCATGCCACTCGCCCCACCTCGACCGCTGTCCATACACAACCGTACGACGCCAGCGCCCGTCGCCTCCCTCGACGTCTTATCGTCCTCTTCGGCTCCCGGCCTCGTGGCACCCGCCTTTAATGTGGCGTGCGAACATTTCGCGGTGGCGTGGGTGCGCACGCAGCGAGGTCGTCCTCCTCCCGACGTCGAGGACACCATCGGGGTCGGTGTTTGCCAGTACCGCAGTGCGGCTCTGCGTGGACGGTACACACGTAAAAGACCGGACGGGGCTATTGCGGGCAAGAAGACGTCCATGGGGGGTCGAGTTATCTAAGCGAGCGGGCCGATAAGAACTCCCAGGGCGTATAAAGTTGCCTCCAGTGGCCTATCAGCCTCAGCTTGTCTTCCTCTCCACATGGCCCCCGCTGCCCTTCTCGCTTCCCCCACGACCTTCCACAGGCCCTTCCTCGCGAAGCCTGCCAAGCTTAACCATCCCCTCGACCCCCTCTCCCCAGACGAGGTCCGTCCTCCGATTGGTCCCCCTTCCCGCCTCACCTTCCCGTTTAGATCAATGCTGTCACCCTCGCCATCAGGCACTACACCTCCGCCAATACGCCCATCAAGGCTGTCCGCTTCATCACCTGCACCCTTCTTCCCCCGCCGAAAAAGGTTGTCCTCGCTGCCCTCGGCATCCCCCTCACCCCCGGCGGCAGACCCGAGTTCCCCGTCGACGTTGTCAGAAAGGCCGAGTCCGACGTGTGTCTCTCCCCTCTTTCCTCGTCTGCATCCTCACCCGTCCCCAGTTCCTCGACGTCATAAACGGGTGAGTGCCGTGTCTACGCACCCCGCCGCTGATGCCATCCCCGTCCATCAGCGGCTGCTACAATGCAATCCTCGCCCTCAATCGCGGAGAGTGGGAGGTCGAGTCCCTCGATCGCATCCCCGAGGGCTCAGAGCCCCAGATCACCGTCGAGGAACTCACCATGTGCGAAGTCGTCGTCCGCAACGACCCCAAGGTCCAGGCCCTTGCCAAACAAGTTGGTCAGTGCCATCCACCACTCTCCAGACCGACCACTCACCTCACTCTAGGTGTCGAGCCCCATCAGATCTTTGCCGATGGTTGGGCGATTGGCTACGACGAACGGTTCCCGAAACACCAGCGTCTCCAACAAGCACTTCTCTTTGCACGCTTCTCAGAGCACGACAACCTTTATGCCCACCCTCTTGTCAATCTTTTGTCCCTTTAGCGACCGTCTTCATGCCATTTTTAACTCCCATTCTAGGATTTCATTCCAGTCATTGACTCGGTGGCTGAAAAAGTCGTTCAGATTGACTTCCCCCCCGGTTATAGGCACTCCCAAGACGGCTCGCACGAGCTCAGTGTCCACACCACAGAGGCCCTTCCTCTCTCCGACGATTCCTTTACCAAGTCAAATCGCGAACGAGTACCGCCCCCACTCACTTCGTTTGACTTTCTCCCCGACTTGATGGAACACACGGACCCAACATACCAGCCGCGCCAAGATATCAAGCCTTTGCACATCCTCCAGCCAGAGGGCGTGTCTTTCAAGATGAACGGACACTCTTTGGAATGGCAAAAATGGAAGATGCACATTGGTGAGCGTCTGGCTCGCTCTCGTCATGCGATCTAACCCTCCATCAGCTTTCAGCCACCGTGAAGGTGTTGCGATTTCGACCATCACCTACAACGATGATGGAGAGATTCGACCCATCTTTTATCGTCTCAGTCTTGCGGAAATGGTGGTACCCTACGGAGCTCCCGAGTTCCCTCACTCCAGGAAATTCGCCTTTGATTCGTGGGTCATCAGATCAGTCAACGTCGTACATCGACTGAGCTACTTTCAGTGGTGAATACGGTATGGGTACTATGGCCAACGATCTTTCGCTCGGGTGCGACTGCTTGGGAAAGATCCACTATCTGGTACGTCAGTTCTGATTGCTCACCACCCGTGCTGATTCCCATCTCAGCCCGGCGCATTCGTCACTCACGCCGGGACAGCTTTTGTGATCAAGAATGCAATCTGTATTCATGAGGAAGATGCTGGTGTCCTCTGGAAGCACACTGACTACCGTCCAGGAGGCCGTTCGCACACCGTACGCAGTAGGCGCCTCGTAGTGAGCATGGTCTGCACCCTCGCCAACTATGGTCAGATCGGTTTCTTTTTTCTGCGCCGTCACTGACAGGCACTCAACAGAGTACATTTGGAATTACTACTTTTACCAAGACGGCAACATCGAGTTCGAGATCCGTCTTAGTGGGATTTTACAAGTTTACGTTGCTGGTCCTAACGAACCGAACCCTCACGGAACTGTCGTTGCACCAGGTGTTAACGCGCATTTCCACCAGCACATCTTCTCCGTCCGCGTGGACCCCATGCTCGACGGGATCCGCAACTCCGTCATCGAATCCGACATCGTCTCTCACGACGCACCGACCGGGTCGAAGGAGAACTTTGCGGGCAACGCCTTCTACGTCAAGGAGCGTGTTCTCGAAGAACAAGCCCAAGACGGTGCACGTGACTTTGACTGGGCTGCCGAACGTCGATGGAAGATTGCGAATCTGAACAGAACGCATTATGCCTCGGGGAAACCATCGTCGTATCAAATCGCGATGAAGGGAGGTGTGCTTCCTCTTTTGTCAAAGGGTGATTCATGGATTGCTCGTCGTGCTTCGTTTGCGCACAAGGCCCTCTGGGTCGTGAAGGATGTCGAAGGGCCAAGGGGTGGAAGGATGTGGCCCAGTGGAAAGTATGTCCCCCAGACTCGAGAGGAGCCTAAGGATTCTGTTGGCAGATGGGTCAACGAAGGACGAGGGAGCATCGACAACGAGGACATTGTGCTTTACCTCACTGTTGGTGCGTGCGCCCCCCACTTGGTTCTCTGCGCGCAACTCGAACGATTGCAGGCACGACACACATCCCACGCCCGGAAGACTGGCCAGTGTCAGTATTTTGTTCACGTTTGTAAATCCCGCACCAACTCATGTTTGGTTTCGTAGTATGCCCGTGGAGCACGTCAGCGTCCTCTTCAAGCCCAACAACTTCTTTATCAAGAACCCGAGCATGGACGTCCCCGGTACCAAGGACGCACACAGCACGCCTGCGTTCACGAACGGGTATCACCGGAATGGCGCGAACGGAACGAATGGTTCGACGACCTGTTGCGGCCATTGAAGCGCTTTCGAGTCGTCTTTGTGTGTCACGCAATATATCAAGAACATGTAATGTTTTCCGTCCCTATGTGCTTTTGAGCATTTCTATGCAATACCTCTCCCTGTATGTAATTAGCCCTGCTACTTTGTCCTTGTTAAGCATCGATCTCGACGAATGGTCTCTTGTTCACCGTGCTACAATCCATGAGCTTTACATGACATGCAACGAAGGAACGTGTTGGCTCTAGAAACTCAGTCCTTGCACGGTCGGACGGTTCTCGAGCGTCCACACTTCACGCTTCGCACTCGGATGCCCCCCTCCGGCATCTTCGCTCACAATCCCGGCGCCGGTACGCAAGGTGGGCCGGACATCGAGAGAGGCACAAAGCGCCTTGTACCGGGAACGAATCTGGCGCTGCAGCCTCGACATATCCATCTCATTCTCGGACGACGGCCGCTGCGTCGCCGACGGGTTCACCGTCGGGAATTGGCATATGAGGTCAAGAAGATGCTGAATGTGATGCACGGCGCGTCTACAAAAGGAGCAGAAACGAGTTCATGAACACCGTCGCAGGAGCAGCGCAAGAGATCGAACCTGGACTGATCGTCGTGGGGCGCGGTACGCTGCGCGTAGATGGCGTTCCACGTCGTTGCGAACCCTTGGTAGAACCCGATTTCTTCCCAGATCTCAAAGCCCTTTTCGCGTCCGAGAGCGCGTCCTTCGAGGAGGCCGTGGATGCGACCGTGGGTGAAGCCGTCCGTGTAGCCGGCGTCGTAGAACCTACGGAGGGAGACCGGTTGAGAGTTGGAAGCGGGGAGAGAGAGAGATGGCAGACGTTTGTTCGAGGTGGACGAGCGCCTCGAGATCAAGGATGTCTGTAGCCATATGATATGTGATGGCCACCCAAAAACATTCGATTTCCACTGGTCATCACTGGCTCCAAAAAATGCTACCACGAAATGGTACATACTCTACAACATGACCCGTTCTGCGGCGGGTCGCCCTCTCTGCTTCGGTCAGTATAAAGCATGGAGCTTGGCCACGCGCAGTCCATGCATCCTCCGTTTCGCCGCTCTCGAGTGGTTGTTCAGTCCTCCACCAAAGGCCCAGCTAGCGTCCCGCCAAGACTCTTCGTCCTGTCCGCTCCGAATGGCATACGCTCGGAGTACCTTGGGGCCTCCCGGCTTTCTCGCACACGTCAGCGGTAGCAGCAGGTTCTGCAAACTCGACGCACGTGTTCTTTGAGATACTTGCTCACGTCGACCGCGAAGCCGTCAACGACGACGAGGCACGCCGTCGGGTTCGAAGCAGTGTATGCGCGCGTCTGTGCGATCGTCCATGCCCCTCCGCGCCAGGGCTCGTCCGCCTCGGTCGCCACGTCCTTCCCCGACGCTTTCTGTGCCATGTAGCGCCGAGCTTCGTCAATGTCTTCCGGACGCGCGCGTCGAAGGGCCGTGACCAGGCCGAGATGGTGGAGACCATCGATGATCCACTTGGACGGGTCCCAGTCCAGTTTCGACGGGCCGGACCTATAGTCGTGAGGGAACGCGTGCTAGCCAACGGTGAGCGTCTCAATCGATAGGGGGAGGACCGTGCGTCTGACATGCTGAACGCGATGAGGTCGGGGATCGCATGGACGGGCTGTGATCACGCACAAAATTGTGGTTCCCCTCTCCGGCCGTCAGGACGGCCAACAGCTGGAAGGGTGCGTCATCCTCGTCCGCCCCGCAGGGACAGGGGGTGGGGCATACCAGATTGCTCTTGGACGTGTCTTCGTCCGAGTACGGCTGCAGGCCGTTCCAGTGCGCTAACCTGCCGGCCGCTCAACTTGGTGGCGTCCGAGTCGTACTTGTTTTCACTCACGAATTCACTAGAAAGGTGGCGTGCCAGACTTGGAGGGAGGTGTCAGGTCGGAACGTCGTCTGGCACGGCTGTGGTAGACTCACTCGCTAACCTGGCGACCAGTGCTCCGTAGATGAATGCCCCGACAGGGTCCCCCCAGAGACACCCCAGGGCGACTGGGACGACGAAGCCAAGAGTGAATGCGATCGGAACTGAAAGACCTGAAGACATGCCCGGAAAGACGACGTGACGACGCACTGACCATAATACTTGTGTTGAAAACGGACGACTGGACGTGCTCTGATCAGGACGAGAGAGCGGATGCATCTCGGTTTGTCGCACTCACGCGGATCGTTGTCGAGGTCCTCTCGGTCGACGATGTCGATGCGCTCGTACTCTGGTTTGAAAAAGATCCATCCCATGTGAGAATACAAGAGCCCTCGTGTTACCGCATATCTATGGGTTGCAACAAGGTCAACATATGTGCTTTTTTCTGAATGGTGCCAGTGCTCACGGGTCGTGGACAGGATCATCCGTGAAGCGCTTTTGGATTCCGGTGAGAACACTTTACAAGGTGAGCAGGATGGCGTACATGATGGAGACGGTGTCGAAGGCACCTGCGTTCTCGTCAATGACATTACATCTCTTTGGATAGCGAGATCATGAGCCTACCACCACTTTGCAACTGGTTAGCACGTGGGGTAACAAGTTTGATCTCGGCTGCATACCTTGATGGATCCTTGGCAAGCGCTCGAGCCAAGAGCGACGAGCACCATCCGCACTGGAAGGCTCGCTCGAAAGGCACGATGCGAATAGAGCCTATGATAACCGATCGTCACCCTTTTCATGTGATGGTGAATGCACACGCGCTTGCTTATTTCGTCCGTGCTCACCCAAAGCTGGCCAGCTGCCAGAGTATGAAGGATAGCCATAGGGTCGCTCGGGCGGCGCGTGTCGGGGGCATCCAGTACATCCCGGTAAAAGCACCGATATGAACGGAGACAAATACAATGACGTTTTCCCACCAAACCTTCGCTGTCGGAGGGGACTGCCGGCTCGTCATCCCGGTCGAACCGTGCTCGAAGGAAAGAGGTCGCTTTCAGTCCACACTACACCTGGGCGGGCGAATTTATACGTCTCGACCTCCATGTTTACGTGGTTGCGATTTCACCGGGACCCCCTTGAATCTACATCGCGCTACGACGATAGAAGCGCAAGAAGGTCGATATAGTAACTAATTCATCCATCTCATTTAATTATTATTAATCGTCCCTGAGAAGTTGCAGCCAGTAGTATCTCTGATGAGAGCGTGCGACGGTCACCGTCAGCCGGATCCGAATGGCAAATCCCAAGTTGGACACAACACTCGGGCACGAAGGCATGGTGGCTCAGAAACCAGTCTCGCGCCGGTCCCGTTTGGAGCCGCTTGGACGGTCAAAGCTGCCCGTATCTGAGTCCGCCGGATGAATCTAGGAGTTGAGAGGCCGCAGCCCCGGTACGTTCTTGCCCGCCGCTCAGCACGTTCGCCAGGAAGCTCGGAATTCGGTACCAAGTGATGCGGCTAGACTCCGATATCCAGTGCATGATTTCCTGAAAAGTCGACTCTCGCGTCTAGAGGGGGGGGGTCCTTTTTCGTGCAGTGCTCCACCGTTGCGCTCGGTCACGATCTCTAGGAAAATCGCGTCTTGATTATCGACAGGACGGCTTCGGATGACCTCCCGACGAATGCGCGATCCGCCACAGTGCGTTGAGGGGAGTTCTTGAAATTCGTGTGTATTCCTTTCTCACTTGGGGTCGCATTGTTGTCCGGCCGGCTCGTCCGTAGAGCAATGCGTCGGACACGCGCAGACTTCCTGCGAGTGACGGACGCGGCGTCGATGATGATTCGGACTCTGCATCGCGGGCTTCCAAAATTCGCATGAAGATTCTGGATCACCTGCCGAAAATGTGCGTGTGCGTACGCGACTGAATACGGTCGGCGCGCAAGACCAAGAGCGCTGCACTGCTACGAATACGCTGTCGGCTCGGAGTTTACATTTCAAGCTCCTAGGGTTACTACTCGACTCGGATCGCCAAACATTGTCTTCCTATCCTCGCCGACAACGTTTCTGCTACCATGGTGTAGTTCATTCGAAGATGCCGTGCATGCCGTTTTCTTGCTGTGGGCGTGCCGCCGCCAAGACGGCAGCTGGCTCGTCTGCTCTAGAATCCTGTGTACTTGCCTCGTTCATCTTCGCGGGGTTGTATGCGGTGAGGAAGCTGGAACCCATGACGCTAATTGAGGCTACAATATCGATGGACACAGTCGTCGGGTCTGGGCTGGGCTCAAGGATCACCCATCTTTTCCTTTGATGTCGGGCGTGCGGCACACGAGCAAATTTGCCCAAGTTTCCCGTATCTCAGGGCCAAGCTTTGCCTTGTCGAATGTGAGTTGAGATTCCGAATTTATACAATCAGCGATGTCGATCTGTTGTACATAACCTTGAGGTACATAGCTAGTACCGTGTTGGGGTCGCTCCCTCTTCAAGTACATAGCCGAGGGAAAACATGGTGGCACCCCTCTATTCTGTCCCCGACCCAACGAGGATGTGCGAAGCCCGATAACGACGGAGTATCACGGACGATTTGCTCGATAGTATGCATTGGTTTGGTTCGTAATTAGTTTGTTTTGTAACTACTAGATCGTTGTGCTATTCTATGGTCCGTTCTCCACCAAGGTCGTACACCGCGTTTTTCTCGGGCCATTATAAAAAATGAATTCCTGACTCATCGCAGTGCGCCGGCGCGATCCATCAATCCTTTCACTCGCCTGCGCAACCGCTCCGCCTCCATCTTGCGCTCCAGCACCTGCTGCGCGGGCATGTCCTTGCGTCGCATCCAGCCCCTCGCCGTCGTCTTGCTCCCATCACCCTCTGTGCGCTTCGCGTGCAGCACAGACAAGTCGACGACGCGTGGCGACGAGGAAAACTTGATGACGTCCCGATAGAGCACCTTCGTTTCGGTAGCGAGGCTGCGAATGCTCACCGGGGGAGGCGGCAGGTCCGTCTCGGACTCTTCGGAATCAGACAGCGTCGACGGGTCTAGAGGCGGCGTGGGCGGCAGGCGGACCGGTTCCTGTAGAGGAGGCAGCGCCCGGATCTCTTTGAGCAGGTCTTGGCCCCTGAGATACGAGTTCTCGGTCCGCAGGAACCGTACCGTTCCACGGAGAGCATCGATCTGCGAGCGAGGTGAGAGGCACGGCGGTGGGCTCCTACCATGAGGCGTACCTGTTCGAGCAAATGAGACGTCTCAAAACTGCCTTCGATGGGCGCGCTATCCGACTCGGTAGGTTGGTGCCCAGCGACTGTCGAGAGATAAGCCGTCAAGAATCCCGACATACACGCTGTGAACCTCGTACCCTGTCTCTCTGGCGCGGCCATGGTCTTGAGCTTGGCGTTGTCCTGCTCGAGCGTGTCCAAGTCGGCTTGCAACTGCTCCATCGCCTCCTCGTACGCCCGCTCCTGCTTCCTCGCTTTGGAGAGCTCAATTTCGAGTTCAGCGATCGTGTCTGATTGCTTCTTGCTTGCTTCCATGCGACGTTCCATAAGCTCAATTTTGACAGTCGACTCCTGGATTGTCTGGTCCCTCGACTTGAGACTTCGAACGAGGCCCTGAATCTCGTCTTGCAATTGCGCGGCCTTGCGCTCTGCCTCGACGTTGATCGCCGTGTTCGCCCGGATTTCGTCAACCCGTACAATCCAGGGCGGCGTGCCGGTGACTATCAAACATGGTTACAACAATCAGGGGACGCCGGACGACACAAGAGGGGACGTACTCTTGATGACGTTCTCTGGTTCAAGCGCGAGGGGCAATAACTTATTGCACTCCGCCGCGAGCTGTGCAATCGCTTCACTGACTACTTCCCAACAAGATGCGCCAGGACGAAGGTCTTTGGCGACCGTCGACATGGCTGTTTGCTTGACATACGAAATAACTGTAGCAAGCTGAAACGAGGACTTGGCGTTACGAGCATCACTGAGGTGCGGAATAACTTGTTGAGCGAGCTGTTGGAGAGTTGGTGAACAATTGTACAAGGCGTAACGGAACCAGGCGTACGGAGATACCAAAGTTGACGAGTTCGGGGACGGTATTGCTCAGTGATTTCAGTTGACCCACAAGATGTGTTTTCATTGCCGTCGAGTCCTGTATGACGTCCTCCAGGCGTTTCGTAAGTTTCCTAGTTCGGAGTCATCGAATCACTTTCCAAAAGAAAATGGGAATGACTGACCTAGAGAGGACCTTTGCACCCTTGCATTGGTCGAGAAGCTTTTGAAGAGGCTCAAAAAGTTCAGACTCCGGGTCGTTTCCGCCCATTTCGAGAACCACATCTTCATCTCGCAGGATGACTGCGACCGAGGTCTTAACAACACCAATCGACGCAGCAAACACATCGAGATCATAGTCAAACGAGAGAGCATATCCCAACTCGCGTTCACCCAAATCTTGATCGAATCCGTTGAAGTATGTCTCGGCAAGATGATCGAATTGCGCTTGCAACCTCCATTGCATACATGTTAGATTCCACGTAACTTCCAAAGTACAGGACACTCACTTCACGATATCGCTGACAAATTCCATCTCGCGGAATTCATCGCACCTTAGAAGATCAATGTGCATATCGATACGTTTCTCCATGGGTGCGATCTCGGGATAGATGCGGCCGATGTTCAAAAATGAGGTTGGGTCACAACGGCGAAGAATTGCAGCGAAGCGCTTGCAGAGTATAGCTAGGCTAGCAGCTCGACCTCTCATCTACGAATTCGTGTTATTCGTACAACGATTGACCGAAGCAGCCACGC
>JBBPTA010000073.1:0-33386 GCA_038093915.1 Boletellus aff. emodensis
CTCAGGCTTTTCGCGTCTTCATTCCCAATCTGTCAGCATGCCCCAGAGACTCACCGGGGCCACACGCCTCTTCTGGCGTCAGCTCAGACAATCAATTTGATCACCGAGGCCGCGAGTGATATGCAGGGTCGACAAGTCCTGGTCCGAGGTACAGGGATGCAACCTACGGGAAATCCAAGAACGCTCGATGTAGCGACATGGAGAATAGACAGACCGTATAGGCATGGGGTAATACGTTTGACCTCGACACCTCAGCCTGAAATTTGCAGTTGAGCGCCAAAACCACTCCACCATTTGGTCACGGTCACATCATGGTCGGGGAGTTACCCAAAAGTGATGACAGAGATGAATATCAGACACAAGCCATTGAGGGGTGACAACGACCACTGATCATGTCATTCATCAGTTCGTCAGTACAAACAACGTTTAAATCTATGCATATCGGGCAGCAAACGCCTGGCACTGAAAAAACGTTGTCAGTATACACAACCGACAAGAGAGCCAGATACGTACCTCCTTCAATTGCTCCAGATAGTACGAACAGCTCTGCAAGTCCGCCTTCTCCAAGCACCGCGTAAAGTCCTTGGCCTGAGCATCACATGAAGAGGTAGATTGGAAGGACTGTTGCTGCTGCTGAACGGGGGGTGCCGGCTCTGCGGCCGTCGTCGCCGAGTTGGATCCACCAAAGAGCATGTGGGAAAGCCCGTGGCCAATGGTCGAGCCTACTGCGACGGAACCGGCGGTGGCAGCCATCTGTGCAAGCATACCGGGTTGGCTGGACTGGGTGGTCGCCGCGGGTGGTGCAGGCGCATGCACAGGGTTCGCGTGGGCTGCTTGTGGGGGGAGAGCAGCGGTGTGAGCGCCCCGGGACTGTTGGGCCGGCGCAGGAGCAGGCTTCGGTGCAGGGCGAGACGAACGAGAAGAACGCTGGAAACAGATGAGGGGAAAAAGAACAAAGAAAGCGAGGACGCAAACTTACAGGCATGGTCACAGTCGACGGTGGTGGTGGTGAGAAGGAAACGTGCGCGGGCGTGGATATGTTGGACGTCAAATCCACTTTTATATCCAAGCCCGAGCACGCGTCACGCACCCGGCGAGGGCCGTGGGAACTGTCCGGAAGGTTCCGGATATTTCCTCTTTTAGAGGTTCGCGTCTCTGTCTGACTTGCGCGACGAGGACCGGTATTGGGACGATGGCGGCCGTTGGACTGAGGACGAGCACATCCTTGACACATCGAGCTAGTATATGGCCTGCACGGTCGTACGCAGCGGTGGCCATCAAGAACAAGCAAGGACCATCTGGCTCGCAAACTCAGAACAATTCGCCGTCACCCAAGGCTGACCCACAGCCATCGAATACCAAGGCTAAAAAGTCCAAGTCACCGCAGTCATCGCTTGAACAGCTGGAGGAGAATGTCCGGGCAATGGAAAGCATGAAGCGGTTCAACAAAATGAATGCCACGGCCGACGTATGGGGTACCGAGATGGTCAGCCTGGGTATGGCCTTACGCGTCTAGTTTCAGCGTGGTGGTATGACTGGACATGCATGTTAGATGCGGAAATACCGTACGACTTGCGCCCAATGTTCCGTGCCCTCACTGCGAAGCCCGTGTTTACAAGAGGCAAGTTCTCGTGCGTATATTGTCATTGTATCCATTGGCGCGTGCAGACGTTGAGTACTACATGATGCAGCGATCTCTGGTATGCGATCAAGCACAACACAAATAACTGGATGAAGAACACGTACAGGTCCGTTTCCGCTTGTCTGCGCGAAACGTACACTCTGATACGCCAATGTATTTCTCCCAGCATGTTTGCCCTCGCAAAGGCGAACGCCTTCCCAGGGAGGGATGTGAAGCTGCGCGTCAAAACGTTGGGTCGCATATTAAGCGTACAGAACAGTTCTTCGGAAGCATTGTTAGCTCCGTTGCGGCAAATAGCTCTTGATACCTACCGCAAAGTAAACACTTCCGTCGCGAGGTGCGTGCGTCTTGATTTTCGTGTCAGCATCGGCCCTCAGTGATTTTAGGGGGAACGAGGATAGGGTGAAAGAGCTTACGTCGGGCCATTTCCAAGAAAAGACCATTAAGACGATCCGGCGGCGAGAAAAGGGTCAGAATTGGACTTGGAGCATCACGAGCGATGTCTCACATACAGCTCTGTTCCCCAAGACGAGTAGGTCGCTCACGGCTTTACGATTCGGGATCCCGCTCTGACGTCGGTTAGAACGGAAAGCGCCCACACCCGTGGACGTGGTTTCCATTCGAGCCGGCGAGGTCTATACTGAAAATGCGGACCCTGCTATCGGACATCGTTTGCTTGTCCAGACTCTCCTCAGGTTTGACACTACACAGGTGAGTCGCTCTTTGGCTCTCTGACATACCACTGACCGGGGGAGACTCGCGTGTAGAAAATTGAGATCTTCGACAAGCGCGGCCGTGCGGCGAATTCGGACCTTGCAGGCTCGCGCAAGGTCGTGCAGTACCTCCTGTTGGAAAAGGTGGGGTGGTATGACACGCCTTGGAAGATCAAGGACCAGTTTCACAAGGAGTAGAAGCATGCGAACGATGTTCTACTCCGTGGATCACGTTTTTATCCTCCAACGCTAACTATTTGCCTGAGATGCACGCGAGTAGACCTGTCAATGTGAAAATGGTTTCCAATGCCAAAACGACTCCATTTGAAGTCTTTGCAGAGTACAAAACGGACGGGCGTGTCATCGTAACGCTGGCCGACTTCCGTTGCTCAGGTGCCTCCCTTCCGCAACTTTCGCCACGCGACTCGACGCTAATGGGGCTATGGCCCCAGCGAGTCTGCTAATCAGTATCCGTCTTGATCTCTGCAATACCTTCACCCCACCAACATGTTCCCAACGCCATCCCTACACATCGACAAGAGGGTTTCAATTTGAGCGAGCTGTCGGAGCTCGAAGACCGCGAACACGTCGCAAGTAGCGGCAAAGTGCAAGCTGCCATGTCCATCAAAGTTGAGTCGGACGAAGAGGTACTAGCACAGATCAAGGCTGCACATTGATCCCGGCACAAGGGGTGCAAACTGTCACATTCTTAGGTGATGGTCGCGAAGACCCGGGTGAAGGCCTCGCTGGCGAGGAAAACCGGAAGCAGGGGTGGAGCTATAAGAGGGGAAATGACTCTTTGCTCAAGGTGACGGTCACTCACAAGCATGGCTCCATCGTCTATTGATGGCGATCGAGTTGTATCGCTGCTTGCATCATTCACTTGGATTCTATTTTCAGCGCCTCAGAGTCACTCAGTTCTCGGCTCTCAGTTTTACTGGATGGATAGACTCAGGGTGCATCGTGTGCCGTCGATCGTATTACCACGCCATAGCTTGCAAACGACATGTCTCGAATATAAGCAATTATGTTTGGTATCTAACATGTCTACACTTGCTCTCAGCGCCGGAATCACGTTCGCTAGGGATGCTGTCTGACATAAGCTAGCCTTGTGATGACATTTTTCTGCAGCTTTCGTGATGACCAAGTCTGCACATCCGACGTCGCGCAAGAACACCAAGAGACCGCTCAAGACGCTCAAGCTTGCACGTCGCGACAGCAACGATGGCCCGGAACCACCCTCGAAAAGGAGCCGTCCCAGTTTCTCGGTGCGTCCGATTCCGTGGCATGCTCATTTCAGAGCCCTTCAAATCGCTCATCCTCACAACAGCTTTCGAATGCGCCCGTGTTCGATCTGACCAAGGACGACATCATCGTGGGGTCGAGCTCTCAAGGTTCAACAAGCTCGCGATCGACAGAGCCCGCCGCCTCGCAGACGCAACGGCGCGCCGCAGCGGACGTCAAAGGCAAGCGCAGAGAGGCGACGACGACGATTGCGGTCGAGGAGGACTTTCTGTGGGTGGACAAGTACGAGCCTACTTCCGAGGTAAGACGCGCCTTGTCGCTCGCCACTCCCCTTCACTTCGCCGCGCCAGTGTGGGTCATGCTGAAACCATTTATCGGGCGTCGGGGGGGAAAAGGCAGAATTGGCAGTCCACAAGCGCAAGGTAGATGACGTACGTCGTTGGCTCCTGGAAGCATTCCAGGGCGGCCCGTCTGCAAAATTGCGCAAGTACCGCGTACGTGTGTCTGCACTATTGTAGGGGGAACGCTAATACCATGGCACTTATGCAGCGCATACTCGCCCTCACTGGTCCAGCCGGGACCGCAAAAACGTCCACGTTGCGCGTCCTCTCCAGGGAGCTCGACTTTGAGATTCTAGAGTGGCAAAACGGTATGAACGAACGCAGTTCGTCTGCCTTTACAGACGGCGAGTTCCGCGTAGATGGTGAGTGTGACCTCCTCGAGGTCCTTCTTACCCACCAACTATATCTTGTCCAGAAGATCTGGATGTCGACACAGAAACACTGTTCGACAAGTTCCAGTTCTTCCTGACGCGTGCCATGACGTGCAACAACGTTTTTGGCCAACGGCAATCAGTGCCGCTTGCGCCATTGCCCCCACAAATTCAATCGTCGTCTACTCAGCGGTTCCGCAAACGCCAACTCGTTCTTTTGGAAGACCTCCCTAATCTTCTCCACCTGCCTACTCAAGCACGGTTCCAGGCCGCCCTGCGGTCCTTCTGCATCCCCAATACTAACCCATCCGAACCTCCTACCCCACCGATCGTCATCATCGTGTCAGATTCAGGTCTTCGCGCTGAGCAGCCCGATGACGATGCGTGGGATGGTGGAAGTAATGGGCGACGGTGGGATAGGAAGGAAGCGCTCGATATTCGAAGTATCCTAGGACCCGACCTGCTAACGAGTCCGTACGTGACTCGGATTGGGTATGTTCATTACTATTTCGATTCCCACTTTTCATTTTAAGAAGACTCGGGCACCATTGTCCAGGTTTAATCCAATCGCCCCCACGTTGATGACGAAAGCACTACAGGCCTTCTTCGTTTCGCATTTCGGGTCGCTGGAAGCACACGAGCGGGCGTACAGACAGCCATCGCGTGAAGCGATCGATATTGTCGTAAGATCTTCTAACGGAGACATCCGAAGTGCGATGATGGCCCTTCAGTTTGCGTGCGTGGTGGACCTCCCTGCCTCTTCGGCGACGTCGAAAGGCAAAGGGGCCCTTAAAACCGCTGACGGAACCAAGACGACGACGACGAACGTCCGTGCGGTGTTGGAAGCTGTGACCAGACGCGAGCAAAGTCTCGTGCTGTTCCATTTGATGGGCAAGATCTTGTACAACAAACGTCTGCGCGCCACATTTTGGGGTGCATGTGGACGTCGCTGACAGCGTTTCTCTCGGTTCATTCAGGTAAATTTGACCCACCCGTGTCTCGCTTGTCAGCCAAGGACGCTGCGAAGGAGCACGAGCTGGACATGCAACTCGTCGACTTGCCACCGCTGCCGGTGTGGCTTTCGCACCACGACCGGAGACCGAGTCGAGTGTGCACAGAGGCAAGCATTTTGCGCGGTGTGGACGCTGGGACTTTGCCGCTGACCTTCTCCCCGTTATTTCTAGACGCTAGCGGCTGAATCGCCGATCGATTCGTCTCTGCTCGGACTCTATACGCACCAAAACTATACCCAGTTTTGCACAAATGTCGATCAGTGCGATGGCATTTGCGAAGGACTGAGTTGGGTCGATTGTATGGGCGGGGTGCGCCTATTTTCCGTTTTTCATTTCTCTTCGATTTATTCATTTTCGTCGTTTGTCGTCGTGCATGCTGACGAGGGCGTGGTTGAACCTTTGCTAGACCCTGACGGCGCATTCGCCGTATGCGTTCCCAGCACTCACGCTGTCGACGCTTCACGCGCTCCCGACGCCCGTGCCGCGGCGCGGACAGAAAGTGTGCAAGCCGACGTGGTTTGACATGCGAACCAAGGAACTGGAGGCATTGGACGCAGTTGGGGACGTGCTCAGGTGGTTCGGGAGGGAGGGTGTGATTGGAAGTGGAGGTTGGATGCAAGACGAGGAGGAGCCGCCGTCGAGCTCGGTGGGAAGGTGGACGTATGTCAGCGTTGCTACGGAGCTTGGGGGCTGGCTGCGTGCGGTCGATCGATGTGATGGTGGTGGTTCACGACCCCCACGGATGCATCGCTTGTTCTCGCATTTGCCGTGGAGTTTTGGGGTCGCTGGGGGGGAGTGTGTGTTGGGTGAGAATGAGGACGGTTTTGGGATCGAGCAGGGCGTGGATGGCGAGGAAGACGCGAGGTTACCTGGCAGTGGGGCGCAGGGTGGAGAAGAAACAAAGTGGTGGTTGGAAGACGATGATATCGAAGACGCCGAATGACTAGCAAACGTAGCCAGGGCCTCTTGATGAATGCTATCAGAAGTGGTATACAGTATGGGAGATGCTTATAATTACTCGGCTCGACTCGGATACGTCAGTATTACGCTCGAACCTGAGAAACTGCAACACCGATGTCTATGGGCACTGCACAGCGAGGACTTGCGCGACTTGTCCATATTTACGTCGCCCGGCGCTCACCAAGCCGTATTCGGGTAGCTGCTGCCAGCTTCCAGCGAGCTCATGGAAAACTCTGGCTCGGCCCCCAAAGATTCCAATCGACCTCGACCTCGCGCGATTCGGAACCGGGTATGTCTACGTCCTGGCTCCTTCGTCAGAATAGCGTCCGTGTGTCCACACTTTTCACCGCGTTACTCGGTCTCGGCGCGGGAGCGATAGCACTTGGTCTGTACGTGGTCCCGTCCTTTTTCTTTTTGTTTGACATCTGACCTTCACCGACGCGTGCATTGATGAATTGTAGCTACGACATATACACTTCATTCACACTCTGGCCTGTGGAGCTCCGGAACGACCTGCGTGCGGGGATCAGAGCCAGAAACGACGGCGACCACGCTCTAAGCGAGCGCTTCCTTGCACGGTGTGTGCTTTTCTTTACTTTCCATTTTCCTCCACTGTTCTCTTCCTCCCTTTCATTCCCACCCACCATCTCTCGTCTGACGTCGTACGCGACACACAGCGCCTACCACACCGCCTTGAACCTCCCGCTGTCGGCCCTCGGGTCAGATCCGTATCTCAAACTGTCCGGCATCGCTGCAGTGTTGGCAGAGGTCACGCCCGAACGGCGCGCAAAGGAAGTGCTAAGGAGCGTGTGGGACCTGACTGACGCCCACGTCGATCGCTCCGTGCCGTCTGACTCCCCAGGGAGGGACACTGGACACAGACACGAAAGCGAGTGGGCTGCATACACGCTCACGGACGAGGAGCGCCTCCGCAGGGTCGCCGTGGCGTGGAAGCTTGCAGAGCTGTCTGCGAACGAAGATGGGGGACAAGCGGAGGAGCGATGGCTCGTGTGGGCGGTCGAGGAGGCGCTTCGGTTGGCGGGCGTGCAGACGGATCGTGAGCGTGCTTCGACGCCGGTCGTGCTCGCCGAGCTTAACCTGCCGACGTGGATGCGCAGAGCCGATCTCGGGGCGCCGCTGGCAGCCTTGGGGGCGGTGTATGCACGCAAGGGGAACGTCGAGTGAGTGCGTCGCGCTCTCCAGATAAGAGTAAGAGTACGAACGACCCATTCCCAAAGGTACGCCATGCCACTTTATTTACAGGCCATATCGTTACTCGTCCCTCCGAACACGGAGAACGTGAGCATCGAAGATCGTTGTGAGGGTACGTCTGTCGTCTGTTCATGTGTCATCCCTCATCCGAGCATGCTTTCTGCCCCCAGCTGCACAGCTAATGAACAACCTCTCTGAGCTCATTATGCGACGACCACCTTCGCCCGAGATAAGGCACCAGGCAGAGTCGTGGGCGCGTCAGGCTCACGCGTTGATCGGCCGGGTGCAAGAGATGCGCTCGCCCCGGAAAGGATGGATTAGCTTTAGCACTGCCGGTGGACAGAGCACAGAGGTCTGCGACCAGGCGTTAGGGGTGGTCTTGTTCAATCTCGGCTTGTTGCGGGAGGTGAGTTGTTTCCTGCCTGTGTGAATAAGCAGTGTAAACTGAACTCACACATCATCGTCAGATGGACGACGACCACACGACCGCACGTTTGTTGTACGAGCAGAGCTTGCGGCAGTGTGAAAAGGTCGGGATGAAGGAAGGCGTCGTACAGACCAAGCAGGCTCTCAGGCGACTCGGTGGTGGTCGCGCCAATGGGAACGCTGTGTAGTCTCCTCTCCTTGAAAAGTGTTGCAATACACGGCGTCTCGGGCTCGTGGCGTGATGTGGACGTTTCGGATTTTGTGTTTTGGCACGTCAGATGTATGAATATTGGTGGCTTTTTCTCTCTCTTCACATGTCGTAATGCATCCCACAGAGGAAAGTGCTAGACCGATATGCTATGTCCTAGCTCCTTCCAGTGAACGTCGATGCGAAGTCGTGGATCGCCTCGTGTAGGCGCTCGATTTGTCGGTGTTCTCTTGTCTATCGACGACATTCGCTCGGAGGCATCTAATGCGCCATTCACTGAACAAGTTGACTGACCCAGGGCGTCGATAATTCAGCCTTTCCCCACCCACCTACCCACCTTTTGGCTACCGTAACTTGGGACCTGTCCAGGTCGACGATCCGTTCCATATCAGCATTGAGCGGAGCATCGCGATCGCGGCGCACGACAGCCACAGCCATCCATGCTAGGTGACTGAATCGATTTTCCAAGATAGTCCGAGCCACGCTAGCGGAAGGGTGTGCCGATGCGCACGGGCAACTCGTTCGTGGGACCCCAACAATAAGCTGATGACACCGATTCAATCTATCCACAGCGTAGTGTCCAGCAGATTGGCTCGATGGTTTATTGCTCTGTAAATTACACACTAACCTGACTGGTGATGGAGTCTATCAAAGTCGATCAATACACCCCACACACTACGACTGGCTATGACAGCCTACCGGATCCACCACCGGATCCATCAGGACCTCCAGAAAAGCCCCAGAATGATTCACGGAATCCCCGCACGCAAAGTTCGTGAGGGAGAGGATGTGCGAGCTCGAACGCGGCCTGCATCAATGTCAAACCGGATGTGTCGCTGGCAGCGGTTAGTGATGACGATCCTAGAAAGCGTCCTACGGAACCAGTGCGAGTCGGAAAAGCACCGGAGAGAGGGGTTGAGCACAACTCACCACAGATCTCAAGGTGAGTTGATAGAGCTGAGGGCGAAGGGGGGGTGCAGGAAGCGGCAGATGGTAAGGATAAAGGGTCCAGAAATTCCCAGAAGGAGCTGCATAGCATGTCAGAATACGTCAGTGAGCGACCAAAGTAGTAGGTCGAGGTAAACTCACCCCAACGGGCTCGTGAGGAGGTGGACGCGCCAGAGATCGAGGAGAACGCGTCGGAAGTGTTGGGGAGTGACGAGGACCATGGGCCGAAGCAGCTGAGGAGAATGCCAGGAAAGGCCTGAGGGCCGGTAAGGCGAAGGGCGAAGGAAGGCTTACCTTCAGGTGTTCTAGACGAGCCATACACAACCCGGGAAGCGAGAATGACGCACAAAACGATGCGCAAGTCGTCCAGGAACTCCCATATGACGACGGAAACGATGGTTGGCGCCAGTGCGAAGAGTCGAGGCTCAGGGCGAGCAGACCGGACAGGGAGGCAGTGGAGGCAATTGGGAGAGCCAGGGCGATGGCGATGGCGATGGCGACGAAGATGACATGGAGAGTTGTAGGATGGGTGGTGCAGTGAACGACCAACGCCGCGAGTCGAAACGACTCCAGACGAGAGCGCTGACTGAACATCGCGTAAATCAGCAAGAGCATCACGAATGCAGGTTGGGTAATGCACCTAGGCCACCTATATCATCCAAGACCCATCCAAGACCCCCCACGAGCCAACCGAACCTACCACGTCGTCGAGGGAGGCCCAAGGCGAGCGCTAGGGGGTTGGCTGGAGCGGGATCGACCTTACCACGTGGAATGGTGGTATCGAGGCCGTATCTTGCAGGTCGATGGGACCGAGGTGGACCGTCAATGGAGAGGCAGGGAGAGTGTTCCCCAGGTGGGCGCGACGCCGCGCATTAGAGGAAGAGTTCAAGTATATGTCATATGCCTACGGAATGGGCAACAACTGCTGCAGGAAGTCGAAGAGTCGAGCGTTACTGTGTCAAATATTTAGATTCTAGAGTAGCGGGATGCTTAGATGATCTGACCGCAAGTCCATGACTTAGTGGGTGGGGAGGGGTGTAGAAATGAAATAGAGGGGGCTGTAAATGTGCAGCAGGAGAAGAAAAGAACTGGAAACAGAGAAGAAGGTCCAAGGATGCAGAAAGGGAGAGGAAACGGGAAAGGAAAGGAAAAACAAAAACCGGAGGGTATCCCCCTTCAACAACATCTTGGCCAATGGCTCGAACAAATTTAAGCAAAAGCAAGCGCACAGCTCAAGGTGAGTGAGCCCATCTTTTTTACGCACGATACTTCTGAAGAACGCTCTCCGTAGGTGAGACAGGTGCTTCCCGGCCATTGGTGAGATGGGAAACCTTGGACGAGCTCAATGAACGTGTCACGGACCTGGAGAAAATGCATGCTGCGGGTGAAGAAGTGAAGCTCCAGATTCGTGCCAAACGCGCAAGCATTGAATCAGTTGACGAAGGCCAGGTCATGAACACTTCTAGTCTACCAAAGATCCTCGTTCGGACACATCCAATTATAGCAAATGGCAATTGCCCGAAATATCAATCCAGCCTCGGACAAGGTGACGCTAACAAGGAAGCGCACGCATTGTTTGCACAACGACGTACGACCATGAGAAAACCCCTGGGACTCCCTCACGAACACAAGCTAGGTCTGGGTATATTTTACAGGAATTCCAGTTTATCATATACGATTCCCGATGTATCACGGCCATCTCAGGGAACACCCATCCTAGTTGCTATTCTTGGTGAGTTCGGCGAGTTTGTACAGGTATGCCGCGTACAGCTTCGTCTAGGGTGGAAAGCAGAGGCACCGAGGCAACATTCAGCATGAACATCAATCAACGAAAGGTCACGATCCAGACGTACTCCACCGACATAATTCTCAATGTCCAACTTCTCGCTGAGCGAGCTAGAAAGGCACGAGGTAAACATGAGTTCCGTCGACGCGATCCACGCAACGAGGGTGACTTACTGGGCACCGTCGTCCGACTTGCCCATGGGCAGCAACAGCACCGTCTTACTCCTGCTTGTGTCGTTTTTGTTTAGCGCTTCCTCCAAACTGTGCGCCAGGGGAATGGTACCCCCTTCGCGTGTGTAGTCTGGTTTCCGATTGTATACGACCTGAGAAAGGAAAATCGGTAGTTAGCGTCGACACGAAATATATGACATACAGAACCAAGGGATCCTGTACGAACCTGAGTGGCGGCGTCTGCGGCTTGAAAGTTCACGTCGTTATTTTTTCCCACCCAGGGATCAGCTATGGGATCGTAGGTCACGTTGAGCAAATTGCGAGAACCTAGTTTATCGAATTCGTCGTAGATAAAATCCTTTACGATAAGTACGACCTTTTGCGCTGTTTGCGAATTCACGAGGCTGTCAGCAAGAAATGCAGTCAGCGTCAACGTCTACATAAAAAATAGCACGTGAAGAAAAATAAAATTTAGTCAGAGATAGGTTAAAATCGAATCGCACCGGATGCTGAACCTCCCAGTGACCTGACGAGGAATGATCGTCCCTTGGCGCCCTCCGTCGATGCCATGGAGCGAGAGTGACGGAAGACGCATCCGTCCGATCAACAGCTGAGCTGGGTTCTGGGACAACTCCACCTACCCGACCCGCAAATCAGCTGAGCATATTCAATGTTGAAACCGAGTGCACGCACATGAGCACCTGTATCATGCACAAGATCATCCACTGTGTAGTTAATTTCGCTGTACAGCTGCCTGGGAAAATTCCGGCCGATAGTTGCAGGCCTGGACACCGCGATGAGAGCAACGCGTACTTACTTTTCTTCATCGGTCAGCGGATCGACGAGCTCCTCGACACCCGGGATGGTGATCGTACCGTCTGTGTTCACGAGCGCTCCAAGCAACTTGACTAAATCGACCAAGGGCTCATGAACCATGCGCCCAAAGATGCCCGAGTGAAGGTCGTCCTTCGCGCCAGTGACTTGAATACTAAAGGTGGCGATACCTCGAACTCCGTATGTAAGCGCGGGATTGCGGGTGGTGAGCCAGTAGTTGTCCGTCTGTTCTCGCGATCCAAAAAAGGGTCAGAAATCACAAGGGTCACCTTTTTATGGGGGGACCAATACTGACGATGACAGCATAATCAATACCAGTGAAAAATCCGTCCGTCTTCTCCGCCTCATTTACGATCCAGGCTTCAAGTCCCGGGCCTCCTATCTCTTCTACACCTTCGAACAAGAACCGGATGTTCACGGGGAGCGTAGGAAGATCCGCAGTACTTGTGACGCCGGGTTCATTATGTCCTTGAAAGATGTTAAGCCATCCAGTGAGAGGTCCCTTGTCGTCCGTCGATCCGCGACCCACGAGCTTGACTGGGTTATCCTCCGGAAGGAGGGTCAGCTGGAATGGATCCGGCGCATCTGGATTTTGGGCCTTCCAACCATCTGCGTCAGCCTGTAATCTCGTTAAGTTCCAGCGCCCTCGGCATAACGAGTAAGTGGACAAGGAACACATACGGGTTGAACGTCATAATGCGAATAGATCAACACTGTCTTGAGGCTAGAGTCTTTACCAAACGTTCCGACCACGAGCGGAGGAAGCTCGTTGTTCGGGTCGTAGTCCTTTTGGACGTCCCATATGTCTTCGACCCCGACCTCTTTGAGTCGAGCCTTGACCCATTCACCCGCGCTGTCCAGCACCTCTTTGGAATACTTTACGTCGTCTTGATTACTTATGCTGATGATTGTCGACAGGAGAGCGTAAGCAATGCAAGATCTGCGCAGGGAAGCTCGATATCACCTTGCGATCCCCACGATGTCCGAGAGACGCTTGATAAAGGGAGATGTTTTGGGATCGCTAGTGTTATCATCGACGAACTTGAAGAAAGTATCCCAAGCAGACATTTGTGGGGATCGTATCGGACGGGAAGATAAAAAGAGATGGTATGGTGGGATGGAACGGCAAGGAGGTCGTCGGGGTACTTTATACCCTTTCCGGCAGTCCGCCATCACGTTCAATTGGTGCCACGTCAGAAAGAACATGACTCTGAAAGATCGGGTGTACGAACTCCAGGCCAAGTGAATTATTGAGGGCTGTCACCCCAGCGCTACCCACCCTTAGACCATAGGGAAACGCTGGGCGCAACGCCAAGGTCGTTTCTTCCTCATTCGATTCTTGAGATCAGGGGGAATGCATAGGTTTATGATACACCGCTCGGGCAGCGAGGATTCTGCTGGCACGATCGTGCATGTTCCATCCAGTTGTTTGCTGGCCAACGGATGTCAGTAGACAAAGATCAGAACAAGATTACAATAGGCATTGGGTCGTTACGCCTATTGGTTGTTTGCGTGTGTCAGTTGATGGACGAAATTTTTTGCGACCGTAACGCTAGATAGTCCACGGCATCTGGGTGTCGACCTCTTCTGCTTCCCGTCCACATGCGGAAGAATTTTGTTGCCTCGTGAAGACAGAAAGTTCAACAGATCTCGGTCCTAGATCCGACCGACACTGCGAGAAGGCGAGCGCAGGGCTTAGCACGGACAAATCCGTATTCCTACTTATGCTGTCCAAGTGCAGTATTTAGTGAACAATGGAACGGTCAGGCAAACTCCAGCGTACAACTTCTACCTTGCCAAGACTATGGAAGCGAACATCCCACCAATTCGGACCAGAACGGAGTCCCGTGGAAGTGACATGGTGTTTTGTCGATAAAGTCGGAAGCAATTAGGGCAGACAAGCTCTGACGCCACAGCACGGCTAAGTACCATAGTTCTGCCAAAGCGCCGTTTCGGCTTTGAATGGTGCGTCATGACACTCAGATACCTGTATGCTGCCAAGTTTTCAGGCCGCAGGGCGACTGAATTGAATTTCTAAGATAATCCGAGCTGCTGACCGAACAATCGGCACACGGACCACTCGTTCCAACAGCCCAGCGACTCGTCTGAAAACTCGACTTAATCTGTTCGTAGTATGATACCCGTCTAGACCGATTCAATGGTTTATCACTCTGAAAATTGCACCAACCTAACTAGAACCAATCGATTCGACCGCGGAGGCCCATCTTCGTCGTATTCTACGACTTCGACGTCGAGAAGTCTCCGAGGAAGCGATCATTGACGGATGCTCGAGTGCGGTGTATTTCGGGACTTCCATGCTCTCGTCGGTCGATGGCCTACTCCCGCTCACGGTGCTCACCATGACCTAAAGCTGTGATGATCATTCCGAACAGGATCAGGGACGTGATCCTGACCAAGGCATCTTGAATATCCTTTCACCAACTACTAGTAGCTCGCCCGTTCAACGTTAGCTGATCTCCAATGCCGTTTTCCGAGAAAGGAGGGAAGGCGAGATGCGTTCGACCTTCTCCCCACGACTGTCGGAGTAGTAGGTATGGAGCAGCCAGCCATAAATTTGATGCGAGTCAACAAACGATCCCGTTTCTGAAACGTTCCACGGAATAACACTTGTCCCGGGACTTGTTCCTCGTCATTGGGAACATGCTAGATCCCATCAGAATCCGTCTTCGCAGTCAGTGGGGGCTTGGCCCACCGCTCTACGGTTACCAGCCCCTCGACGGCACCCTGCAGGTGACACAAGAATCTTGGTCCGAATAAACATCAGGTCGAAACTCGTGGCTCGGCATCAAATTCCGATAAGCTGAAAAGGATGTGCTGTAGTCGAACACACGTGGACTGTGACCTGGGTATCCCCGAAACAAAGTATACACTGACTCTGAAAAGTCGACCACAACCCGATGACCTAGGCCGGAGACGCGTCTACGCTGGCGCCAACTTAGGCACTCTGCATATCTGAAGTGATCAACCTAGTTCATGATATCGCGGCGAAGCCTAGATGGAACTGGGCACAACATGAGCCGTCCTCGGGTTGGGACTAGGGGGAAGTCCGCCAGGCGAAGCTATCGGAAAGCTGTGCCATGAGGCGCCCTCACCGCCTTCAACACGAGACGTATCTGAGCACAGAGAATAATTCAAGAGGCAATGGCTCACCAAATAACCCAAGTCGCAGACCAGAAGAGTAGAAACTGTCACTAAACTGCTTGTAAAGTTCAGCGTACCTCGGGGGCTTACTATGCCCTACGTTGACGATTCCTTCGTGTCGTTCATTGTAGAGTGGTGCGAGCTTGAACTGTCGAGCCCGTTGGGAGTAGACTCCGTCGCACGACACTTTTCCTTTCCCGTTTCGACTATAAATAAGGTCCGTCCCTGGCGTGTCACGTCAAGTGTCGCCTGCCAGTGTGGACTGGTGCTGAAACGGAGCTTGAAGTGTTCTCGACGGGCCAAGTTTCGTACGTCAAGTCAGTGAGTGGATTGCTTCGGGCCTCGTGCGATGCCATGTGACACTTCAATATTGCACTTCTGTCGGTGACTACCAAGTGGACCAAGTCTGCCACTAAGCACCTGAAAATGTCTGGCCAAAATATTCTGGTATCTTGACAATATAACCCTCAGGACGGGTGTCATCTACTGCCACGGCTGCGGGTACCTGTAGCGGATGACGAGTCTTGACGACGCCGTGTTCAAGACAGCACTCAAGCGCGGTTTCATGTATCTCCGAAACTGCCGCGCTCTCCAAGGTGATCGGCCCGTCATAACCTGGAGCAGAAGCGGTCGAACAGAACCAAGCACTCAACTACCCCCGTCGTTGCGCGATATAGAAAAGGTCGGACGTCAGGTCTTTGAATGACAACAAGGGACCTCGACATGTTTCGTTCTAAAGCGCTTCTTACTTTGGTCCTCATCACGCTCTCTGCCGTGGACGCGACCATTCTCGGTCGTGATACCAGAAAGAGCTCCCTTCGAATCACAGCGAGGACCAATGGGCTCGGTGGAGGTTCTAAAATCGCCGAGAGGGACCGCGCTCGCGCCTCAGCTTTGATGTGGGCTAGCAGTCCCAGCAAAAGCGACGTGTCATCTACCGATATTTCTCAGCAAAGTGATTACTCGGGTTACACCGCCGAGGTCGGAATTGGGACTCCTCCAACATACTGTACGTGGACCGCTACAGTTATTGACATGAGGCTGACTGATTCACAGACACACTCCTGGTCGACACTGGGAGTTCCAACACGTGGATAGGAGCGAACAAGACGTACAAGCCGACTAGTTCGAGTCGCGACACTGGCAACACCGTCGTAGGTATTTGATGTTCCTGTATCGTTTGTGTCGAACTCAGGTGATGGTGATGGTAGGCAGTGCGCTACGGAACTGGGAATTTCAGTGGCAATGAGTGGACTGACACCGTCGCCCTCTCTGCCGATTTGGTGATCACCAATCAATCCATCGGTGTGGCCAATTTGTCCTTTGGTTTCCAGGGCATGAGAACCGATGGCATCCTTGGCATTGGTCCTAAAAATTTGACTGCTAACACCGTGAACAACACCACTCTGGCCCCTACGGTAGCGGACAACCTGTATTTGCAAGGGATGATCGCAGAGGAAGTCCTTGGGGTCTACTTCGTCCCGGCCACTGAATCTAGCGACGGAGAACTTACGTTTGGCGGCTATGACAGCAGTGTAACCACGCAGACTGTGGAATACGTCCCGCTCACGGCAACTTACCCTTCGTCGAAGTATTGGGGGTTCAACCAGTCTGTCACCTATGGCAACGAGACTATCTTCGAGAATGTTGCGGGTATCGCCGACACTGGGACCACCTTGATCATGTTCCCGACGAGTGAGTGACGTGGTGGGACTGACCAACCTCACCCTTAGTGACCTCTTTCCCACAGATGTCTTCCAGAAATACCAGAACCTGACGGGCGGAATTATGGACAATTCCACCGGCCTCCTCGCCATTACCCTCGATCAGTATGACAAGCTGCAGCCACTATCATTCCGCATCGGAGAAAGATCCTACACCCTAACAGCCAACGCGCAGATCTGGCCTCGTACGCTCAACGGTGTGATTGGGGGTGAGCCTAATATGATCTACCTAGTTGCCGGCGACCTCGGAAGCATTAAAGCCCCTCACATCGGCTTTATTAATGGATATACTTTCTTGTGCGTCCGCTTTTTCTTTCCTTCTTTCCTTTTGGTCATAGCGATCATCGATGCTAATGAGTGACACTCTTCAGGGAACGCTTCTATAGCGTGTTCGATACCACCAATAACCGAATTGGTTTTGCCAGCACTCACTACACTGATTGCAACTGCAACTGAGAGTCGTTCGTTGCTAGATCATTGATCACTCTCGCTGGATCGTATCTCGTATATACACCTGGCTGTCCACTCGTTCTGATACCCCGTGTTACAATCTCATCGTTGCTAACAAATTGGAAGTGAGGAAAGGGATTTGCAAGTACGCTGTGAATTTGGCCCTGGAGGCACTAGTACGTATGAGGTGGTGCAGTGGCACGCAGACATGGTGTTGATCGGATAGAATGGAGTCGCAGGTTCGAACCCCACATGTGCAATCACTGGGTGGGGTGTCTAGCTGCCATCTATCTACTTGATCAACAGCGACGACGCATTCACTAGACTGCAGGGCGACCACGTATACCAGAGCTGTTATGGTAGCAGATCTTCTCTTCTTTTCACTCTGCAGAGATCGCGCAACAAGGCGTCGATTCATCGAAAACACTTCTTATGGGCGCACAGGCATAAGTATTGTTCGATCAACGCGTACGCACACACTCGCATTCAAATTCGCTCTTACAACGGACACATACGTAGCACAGTATACACCACGTCTCAAGTGGCTGTCGCCGAAGAACTCGACCAAACGTAGTTACTATCGCACAAATCTCGTCAGTAAAGCACGATCGTCATACTTTCTTTTTTTTCTAATCAAGAAGGAGACGGGGAGAAGATAAAATCGCAAGCTAAATACTGTACAAAAGAATTTGACTCGAGGCGTCAGAGAGACCTCGTTGAGACCTGCACCGGACGTGAGACGCCTGGATAGAACGAGGATAAAGATGCGAGCTCACTGTCCCGCATCGATCAGTTCTTCACTGGCCAGAACTGCCCGACGACGGAGTTGATGAAGCGGTGCTGGCCCGGACGGATGGGACTGTTGACAATGTCCTGGTAGACGAGCTGGTAGTTGGGTTTCGTCTTCACGAAGACGATGTGTGAGGATCCACCAAAGTGGAACATCCCAAGTTCGGTGCCGGCATCAACGGGAATGGGATCGGGAAGTATCTTGGTCGGGTCATTTGGATCCTTGTTGTAGGTGATGTCACAGGTAGACACCTCCACCATCCCAATCGCAACAAAGAGGATGATCTCGAATGGGGAGTTGGGATCGGTTGGCGTAATGATGATCACGGCACGAGTGGCAGCGACACTGAGCCAGGGTTGGGAACGAATCATAGCGCCATGAGGGTCCCCTGGCAAGAGATCGGCGTCGTATTCAGGGGCGCCGGAGTCGGGAAGAACAGCATAATAAGTGCCATCAATGACGCGATGGGCCGTGACTTGGCCTTTGACAGGGCTGTGCCAGCGATGGAAATCTGCGGGGCTAAGGAACGCTTGATAAGCCGAGCTGCCAATGAGTTGGGGGGTGTATGTATCAGCCAGTGAATAGTCTTTGTTGTACGGGTCTGAAAGGATGTCGTAGAGGGAGTATTCCTGGGATTTGAGCCAGAATGTGTCATGAGCCTGAGTGTTTCTACCAGTACGAAACACGGTAGATTCGCACGCATTGTAGATGAAGGTGAAATCGGAGCCGGCAGGAGGTGGATCAATGGGGCGCTGCACACTAGGATTCTTGAACAGCCTAGTGAAAAAGGAATCCCACGAGTTGTAGCGCTGGGGAGGAGAAAGATCCTCCACGAAGGTATCATCAAACTTCGCGCCTCCGAGGCCGGACTCTAACAACGCCAGACCCTCTGTGCTAAACCAATCCACAAGTGCCGGGCCGGAGGCATCGGACCGGAGGAACTCGCCCCAGGAATTCAGCAAGTCCTTGAGGGCAGTATTGAACGATTGCTGGTTCAACAAGGTATAAGCAGCAGATGTGTTGCTGATCAGATCAAGGATGAGATAGAGCGGCACGCCGACTGGCTCGCCGATGGTGACGCCGTTGATATTGGCCTTGTAGAACGGGGGCGTTGTTGTCACAATGACATCGAGCAGTTTCAGGAAGTCGTCGTAAGTGTTGACAATCGAGTCGGGATCCGCCCACTATACATATGTAAGTGAGATTGCGGTGCTGTCGGTGCGTCTGTCTGCCGTACCTTTGCGTAATACTGCTTGACTTGGGTGAGAGACTGAGTAAAGAGGTCTTTCTGGTCTTGGGTGAGGGCTTGATCGAATTTAATGACGGCAGGATCATGCGCTCCGGCGCGGTCCTTGGAAGCTTTAATGATGTCCAGGATGAAGCGATCGTGGGTCGCGTTGGTCCTGGGCACCCAAGCATGGTAGGAAGTACGGTTAACGGGAGCGCTGAGCGTGCGTAGGGAAGCCATTGCGATGGAGCAGCGGGTGGGGCTGGCGAAAGAAGAATCTCTCTAGGTGGGAGGGGGCGAGCATAGGATCTTTATACCTCACGGTTATTTGTACATGGTTGGAAAGCGAACGCACCTATTCGGGACCCTGTGAAGCAGAAAAGTCCACCGGTAGGATGCCATCGCTTCTGCTCCCTATCCGTACAGGCAGAGAAGAGCCATGGCGTCTTCGAGAACACATCTCGTGTGTCGATCTGAGTGGCGGCTGCGCGACACCGCGGGAAAGCCCTGGGCTGTGCCAGGCGCGGGACACTTGAGAGAACGCATCGCAATGCTGTTCGGAGGAATGTTCACTGCGAACGGAATGACGACCGACAATCTCCACCATACTAAATATGGGGAGCGGTGACTGCAGGCTATCACGTGTCACAGGTTATCTTCAAGTCTCAAGCGCACCAACTCAAATCGCTTCTGCGTCCTTTAGATTGAGAATATTTTGTTTTGACACTCCCATATATCCTACGGGGTTATCCAACTACTTGGACCCACACTTGTTGTGCGTAACGTCAAACACCGAAGGGTCTCGAAGAACCGATCCGAGTCGCATGCTTGTTCGAAGCATTCCAGGCAGTCATATTCGCGTCAAGGCACGCGTCTCTACGTCCTCTGCCAGCGCCACGGGTCAGGATCAGTTCGTTTGCTTCGATTGTCAATGCCTTCCCGCCGCTCGGAGATTCTGGCGATAGACTGAGTTCACCGACCTTTGGTGTTCGAGCGTTCCAGGTTTATCAAACCAGAATCGTGATCTACTCGGGATATTGTCACGCGGGTGCCGCCAGGGGGGATTAATTTCTAGCTCAGGTACTTTGGGCACCATCTGTTCAAGTTTTCGGGCGCAAGAATGTAGGGAACACTACCCGATCAAAATCCTCACATCATACGACGTATTAACGCCATTTGTCGGGCGCAACGAGGAGTGAAGCAGATGCAATCATTTTCGGTGATTCCCGTGGTTATCTGGATCGATCTCCGTGGTCAGTTGACTCAACGGTTCCACACTGATTGCGCCCTTGATATATCAAATGTTCCGTGCGAGACAGGACACTCTGCGCGAACAGCTAGGGCTACTGACCCTGATGTGGGTGTGCCCTTCAAGATCTCGCGTCTCCGTCAATGGAGAGTCGTTCCCAAAAATATCTTTTCAGAGTGTAGGACGGTTTCGTCTGTTTGCAAATTTCCGCGTTATCTTCTTTGAACATTATGGGAACCGGCCTATACGGCTGCGTATTCAGTTGGATGTCATATGACAGGATGAATGAGGGATATGATGTATAACATAGGTAAGTTACTTCTGGGGAAATTAAAGCATCCAGAGCAGCGCAAAGAAAGGCTGGGAAAGTGCGCCGGCTGTACCGCTGGTTACCAACACGTTCCATCTCGCAAAATGTTGAAATTGAAGAAGGGGTGGCCACGTTTTAATGTTCATAGGGCGACGCCGTGATCTCCAAAGTCCGTTAGGATTCGACGAAACTTTCTTGTCATATAACTATTTAAGGGGATCTCCACAGGTCAGCTGCCAGGCCATCGCATCAGCCTTCCACCGAAACCCTTGCATCTTCGACTCAGGTAGTGGTCAAAATATAGGACGACAGCCTACCATCCTGATTCTGAGATCATTCTTGTTTATCACGTGGATGTCGAGCTGGCTTGCAATGTGCAATGGCATGGACCATTCCGCTTGGATTGGATCCCCCAAAGCAGATTGATTATTTCAGGCCTCGAGCTACCTCAAGTTCGGAAGATGGCTCCCACAGACCCCGATGTCGGAAATAACGATCCCGGTAACCGTACCTTCCATTCAGCGGCTCTAATTCGCGTCATCCCTTCTTGGGTGAAGTGCCACGCCCAGGAAGCCTCCCCTGTGCGCTGTCGCTCCACATTTTTTCTCAGACTGATGGTCTGGTGGTCCTTCGTCCCGGTTGGCTTTATTGGACGCCCTCCGGTGCAGTAACACGTCTTATGCTTCGAAAGCACCCAAGATAGCCCATTGGATCAGTGCAGATATCGAGCAATTCACGTCACAGTACCAGAGCCCACGCCCGTTGGTAACGACGTACCATCGCCTACACTTCGAAACCAGGTACTTTGCCTGCACATTTCCCTGCGCAACATAGTAAGTCATCCTAAATGTGCTGATTACCAACTCACCCAGCACACGTGGAGCGATCACGGCCTCTCGCCGCCCATAACTCGTTTCACTCCTTCTCCTGAACCCAAACACTGCCAGCGTGGTGTACGGCGTGACGGTGTGACCTGAGCCAGGGCATGTGCAGACTGTGCAGTCCTTGGGAGAGGGGCCAGGGGTCCTGGCGTAGTGGCTGGGGGCCTCGTAGGTATGTAAAGTTATCCATTGTCCACCCTCGGTGCCGGTCCTGCTCTCACCAGGGCCTCTCCAGGCTCACACTTCTCCAATAGCACTTCTTTTCAGAATTGAAAAGCTTGACGTTTCGGTTCCATGTGACTGGCACAGATATCCGAGTTTCCAGGCTCCATTACCGGCGTGACTCCATATGAAGCTACATGTAGCTACGTCACGGTCAGTTTGATCCGAACTCCACCTGCTGATTTTGTTACAATTTTGGTCATATATCCTGCTCGTCACTGGGGAGCTTCGCTAATGTGTCTGACCAGAGTTGTACTGTCAAACCTCACAGTGAATATTTTGGAGATTAATATTAAAAAACGAAACGTCGACCCAGGAGTGTGCCTCCCTCTCGGGAGCCAGTTGTTCGTTCCCTCGGCGTCAGAGCGGACGATCCCACGCAATCAGGATCATACACGTAGCAGAATCCGATAATCGCAATCTCTGTAAGGTTCCATTCATCTGTCAAACAGAGCCACCTGATTTAGTGGAAAGTGACGCTGTGTGCCGAAAGAGCGGCGGAAATAATCCAAGGACCTGCGCAGAGCAGGGCTTCTTTGGTAAATAACGCGAGCGATTGTACATGTGCCGACCTTTACCCTTCCTCGCCGAGAAAGGGGGGATAATCAAGATCTGAGGCGACGTGGCCACGACTCGGTTAAACGAGTTGTTCTCGTTCTCATTGATTCAGTTGGTTTTCACATCTCGTACTTTAACGGTGGTGACTCGGATCTCCTGCGCCCTTGATCATGGCACGTACAAGTTACTCCACATTATTTGCGCCCGATTCGAGAAAAAAAACCCTCGCCGTTCAGAAACTTCGACTTCGCCTGCCACATGTCCCGGGCCACGCACACGTTTGGTCCCCTTTCAAGTTGCTTCGGCCATTCGACCGCTCGGTCCGAATACTCAGTGCCCCATGCTCCATGTCAGGCAGGCATTCCCGACAGAGTAAGAGTGAGAGCTTTCCCTGTCCCCCCATTTCCACGCGTCCCCGGGGGCCCTGATACTTATCAGTACTCCGTTCTGGCCCTCGCGGCGCCACTGTCAGCCAAGTACTTTCACTTTTGAGGACACTCGATCCGACGTGCCGAGAAGTTGAACACGATCATTATTGAAAGGACGCGTTCATGAAGTTCCCACCGACAGAGTAAATCGCAGTCCGCCCCGGCGCCCACGCCGATTGATCTCTGCCCAATTGCGTGATGGTTAGTCTCCCGAAATCCTCTGTGCGTGACCCGGCACCCACCCCCCGAGATCCTCGTTCCAACATGATGTACAGCTGGTATCTAATTATCTGATAAGATCATTCTGTGTATCGCTCAGCGGAGCATTTACAATCAGGGACTATTTTTCTCACATAAAGCTACTGAGGTCGTGCCGTCAACGGTGGGCACCCCGAAACTTTCTGGAACAGCCGAGGGGGAACACGTATACCATTAATTATCCGATATGGACCTGTCGGGATAATACGGCTGATCAACACCCCAACGCATGGATGACGAAAGAAGAGAAAGCCGGGGCCTTACGCGGACCCGCGAAAGCCACCAGAAACCCTCACAAATGTGTCTTATGAGTCCTCGTCCGGAACCTCCTCTATACATGCAGGCCGACTGCCGGGACACGAAGAATCGGATCTTCAATGTAAGCACCACCATTAGCAGCCAGCTTCTCCTCTGGCATTTTCTTCGCTGATGCCTTGCCTTTCTTCTTCTTGCTGCCCTTTTTTCTTTGGAATGTCCCACTCCCACAGCGGAATGAATGACTCGATCTACGCAGGAAAGAAAAAAGAAATCAATGAGCGCGTCATGTGACCCGAAGACGGTGCGGGGACTTACTACGACGTCAGCAGAGAGTTTTGGGAAAACCAGATGCCCGCGGGGACGACGACGATGGTGATCACGTAGAATATCAACCTCACGATCGCAATTGGCAGCGAGGAGGCCGAGCATCCCCACGCTGATGTACCACACCCAGCCTTGCACAAACGACTGCTGTGGTATGACAGTGACGTGGCGCGGCGAGGACGACGATGAACCGGTAGGGTTTCCGCGGTCCACGCGCGGGTAAAAGGCATAGAGAATGATGGAGGCGAGGACCCTCTGCCTCGGTCCCGTTAGTCACGGAAGGGACGTTTCTCAGCTTGGCGTAGGCCGGGGGGAGAAGGGCTTTGACGGCAGACTCGCCTTGGTTCACTCCAAGGTCAGAAAAAGACGGAAACTCGGCCCCAGTGGGCAACACGAATAGCGCACTTTTGAAGTGATCTACACGTTTGCCGTTGAGCGCGCCCACACGAACTTTCATGCCCGATTTGCTACTCAGTAGGAACTGGGCTACATTGCAGGCTTGAGGAGGTGCATGAGCCTGCTGTACTTGCGCCGTCGACGTTGTCGATGTGGAGTGACAAATCTGGACAAGGGAGAACTTCGCTACTTGTGCTTAGTCATCCATTTGTCGAGCATTCTTCTTGTCATCGGACCTACAAAGCTCACTTTGACCGGTCTGGCTACAACGACGCCTTTAGCATTGCTTATCGGCTTTTTACTTGGCCGGGTGGTTCACCACTGTTTGATATGATCCCTGTTTTAGGGAGAGATTCGACGATTGCAATCTATGCCTGAAGATCTGCTCGGAAAATGCTCTGAGACTCGGCTAACTTGTGTGGATAGCTGTGATATTCGTGAGCACCATCCTAGATTCCTCGCTCAATGCACCAGTTCGTAATATATAAGTACCACTTTCGCTCGGTCCTACGACCTCCATCACACTTGTTGTATCGTGTCCTTCATCCCCGCTAAACATGCCTTCTCCCAAAGTAGCCATCGTAATCTTCCCAGATCCTGAACAGCTCGTCGCACGTGAGCAGTATATATAGAATTGAATCTGCGTGTAAGCTGACAATTATTCCATCTTAGTTGCCAAAGCGGCTCTTAGTGGGATCGTAGAAGCCGGCGGGAATGCAGAAATCTACCAGCGCGTCTTCCCCAGTATGCGTCGCTATTAGCACGCTCACCAGATCACACAGAGTGCAGACCACAGCTGAGGATGGCATCGTTGGACGACTGAGCTACCCTGTCATGGATCCGAACAATCTCAAGAATTTTGACGCGTTCTTGTTTGGCTTTCCCAGTTACTTTGGAAGCTACCCCGCTGATTTCAAGGTGACCCATTCTTCGATTGTCTTGCTTGATCCATCACTCCTTCCGACGTCTCGTCCACTTTAAGAAACTGACACCCGCTATAGGCTTTCTGGGACGGCACTGGCGATCTCTGGGCGTCCAGTGCCTTGTCAGGCAAGTTCGCTGGCGTGTTCATCACAACCGGCGCTCTAGGTGGCGGGCAAGAGGTCTGCGTCCTGAACCTGCTGTCCGTCCTCGTACACCACTGCATCATCTACGTTCCCCTTGGTTATCACAATGTGATGAAGGAATTGGAGAACTTGAGCGAGGTTCACGGCGGTAGGTACACCTAGACCATATCGTGTTTTTGTAGAAGGTTGACGGTCGTGCTCTTTGCTGGCGACTAGGATCACCTTGGGGGGCGGGCGCGCTCGCAGGCACTGACGGAACGCGCGAGGTATCCAAACTTGAGCTTGGGATTGCCAAGAAACAGGGTTCCGATTACTGGAACATCATCTCAAAGCACAAGTTCTGATGACTCATTAACATTGGTGAACCGCATCACCGACGTACGACGAACGTGGTATTGACATAAGTACATCGAGATCAAATAAGATGTAGAGTATGCATTGAAATCGCAGGCGCTCAGAGGACCTCTATGCCGATCACCTGGTTTACTTCGATGAACAGAAATCCCCAGATGTGTGAGAACTTGAGTCACCTCAGCATTCAAGAGCGCCGATTGGAGTTATTCCACGTCTAACAATACGGAATCGCGCTACCGTAACGTAACTGAATCCAGGGAGTCACCAAATCTGCGCATGAGCAGATTCAGCCTGTGGGAGGCTCAAGTTCTGTCTCGCACCGGTACCGGTTGAGTGTTGCCATACAAGAACGCATCCTGATAATCAAATCAGAGGCCGAGTGGCGCTTCATACGGTCTATGAGGTGCGACGAGAGAGTAATATAATGACCAGAGGAACTACATCACGAGGAGTCCGTGGAGATTTTCGGGTGATATCACGTTTGAGGAGCAACGACTCGAGTTCCCCGGATTGATGCACTGGAGAGATGCCAGTAAACATGGTCCCAACTTTGGATAAAGTTTCAAAGGACATACTTCCAAGGAGGATATCACATCCGCCGACAAACTCCCCGTTTACGAATAACTGCGGGATCATCGGCCAGTCGCTAGAACAGGAGATAGGGACAGGGAACTTGAGATACAGTCATTCCACTCAATCTGCCTAGGCAGTGACTCACGAGAACTCCTTAATGTCGCTCCTATGCTGTGAGTCTTGGAGAACGTCGTAGGTCTTCGGTTTCTCTGCAGGGACGCGTTGTATTTCCAGGACCAAGGAGCGTGCCAGGAACCAATATATTGTGCAGGGTAAGCTATTTTCTGATTCAACCCTATCGCGGCCAAGTGTAGTTGGCCGGCCCGCGAGTGCCACCAGTTACACCTGCAGGAACTCGACTGACCAGGGTAAATTCACTGTCCATACTACGTATCGAGTTCCAAAACGTCGACCGCCCTATCATCCTTCCACGACAATCGGAAAGCGTGTTCAGCCGGGGTGGTACATACTCCACGGTCTTGACTGCGGGCCCGCCATCACTACGACCCCACACGCCATATTCGAGCACCGCAACAGGGCTTGGGTGGGCGCGTGTAAAACAGCCGACTGGTGCCATGGAAAGACACAATTCAGAAATGCTGACAGAATGATGCAGCATATGACGCCGGGGACATATGCCATGGTATGAGGGGCTGAGGGAAAGAGAAAGCGCCAAGATGGCAATGCTTCAGCTTCACCCCGGATAGGCCAACCCTAGTATCTATAATGCTAATCATTTGCAGGCGCAGAGCTGCACACACCTATTAGTGTCAAGGCTGTAAACGCCCAGATTAGGGGGCTGTGCTATTAGATCCCTCGTCACCTCGGACTGTTCTGGTCCATATGACAGCGTGGAAATGGATGATACGGGATGGATACGACCACTGGACCCACTATGCAACCATGATCATCAGCATGCAACAACTCCAAGACGACCAGAACGAGTTTCAGCGCTCAGTATCGGCTCGCGCGCGTCCTCTTCCATGCAGCAGAAGCAGAAGATCACAGCAAACTGTCTTGTCTGAGCGCAGTTGGGCTTCTGATCGACATGGCGGAGTTTCGGACTGGCCGGATCGGTGTTCAAAATATTTCCCATCCCGACGGACCGGCCCGGGTCGAGTGCTTGGCCTGATTCAAATTATAACTCCGCCATAGCGGAGAACAAAGTTCCAGCACGTTGTTTGTTCGGAAGTGGCGTGCTGTCGCCGCTTTCCTGTGAGCCCCACTGCATCTCTTGATTTCGAGCCTATCCATGGATGGTGATCAATTAAAAATGATATCCATCGAGTCTTCTACATGTTCCCACCCATCCGCGAACTGAGTCTACGGCAACGGAGAATACGACCACCGTCGGGCACTCCGACACGGGTTCAGCGCGTGGACGACCCCCACGACCCCCTTTATTATTCGCCGTCTTGCGATCGGCGTCCCGGCCGATGCGGCGAACGATAATAGCGCCAATGACGTTAAACTGTGCGCCTCACGTTGTTCGCATTGCGAAGCGCAACCGTGCGTATTTCCGAACTTCCAGGGGCAATGCTTACCCATTTCGGGGCAATATAAAAAGGTTGAGCGATTATTGTCGAGCACCTCCCTGAAACCAACATGCTCCCTTTGACTGCGCTGCTGCTTCTGGTCCTCTTCACGCTCTCTGTTGTGGACGCCAGCCCTCTTACTCGTCGCACCGGCAAGGCCACTCTCAGCTTTACAGCGCGGATCAATGAGCGCGGTACGGGACCCACCATAGCGGACACGGACCGCGCTCGTGCCCAAACCATGATTTTGGCCGGCAGTCTGACGAAACGCGACGTGCCGTCTTTCGGTGTGACGAACGTTAACGTAGGCTACACCACCGAGGTCGGGATTGGAGAGCCCCCAACAAACTGTATGTCGATTTACTGCCACTGCAGACATGGGGACTGACTGGTGCTAGACACCCTCCTGATTGACACTGGGAGTTCCAACACGTGGATAGGGGCCAATAAGACGTATCACCCGACTAGCTCGAGTCATGACACCGGCAAAACAGTCGTACGTCCCTCATCTTCCTACCACGTTCGGGCCGAGTTCAAAGATGATGCTAGTCAGCGCGCTATGGTTCTGGGAATTTCTCAGGGGAGGAATGGACTGACACCGTCACGCTCTCTCCTCAATTGGTAATAAAAAACCAAACCATTGGCGTGGCCAGTATAGCCAGCGGCTTCACCAACGTGGATGGTATCCTTGGCGTTGGCCCTACCAACCTGACGTTCCATACAGTGAGCAACACCACCACGGTTCCTACGGTAACGGACAGCCTTTGTTCGCAAGGAACGATCTTTGAGGAGGTTCTTGGCGTCTACTATGTCCCTGCCTCCGAGTCTAACAACGAAGGAGAGCTCACATTTGGTGGCTATGATCCCTCCGTGATTACCTGTGACGTGAAATACGTCCCACTTACGACAGCATACCCTGCATCGAGGTACTGGGGAATCGACCAGTCGGTCTCTTATGACGGTAAAACCATCCTCTCGACGACTGCTGGTATTGTCGACACTGGCACCACTCTGATCCTCCTCGCCACAGGTGAGTGACGTGTTGAGGCTAACTGGCCTGACGCTGTTTAACCTCTTGACTACAGAGGCTTTCAACTTGTATAAGAACGCGACGGGTGGTGTCCCAGACTCAGCCACTGGCCTCCTCTCCATCACCTCTGAGCAGTACAGTAACCTGAAGACGCTCTCGTTTCAAACTGCGGATGCGACTTGGGACATTTCGCCCAATGCGCAGATCTGGCCCCGTTCGCTCAACGCGCAAATCGGAGGCACGAGCGATGGGATCTACCTGATCGTCAGTGACGTTGGGGTAAACTCTGGAGCTGGCCTCGACTTTGTCAACGGATATGCCTTTCTGTGCGTCCACATCTCCCCCCTTCCTTCCTACCACTGCGGCGGTCGGATCACTGACGTTCGTGCCACTTGTCAGAGAACGTTTCTACGGCGTATTCGATACCACGAACAGCCGAGTCGGCTTTGCTACCACCCGCTATACTGAATCGACCTCAAATTGAGGGACATTCTTATTTACTAACCGTTTCACGCTAGACATACCCCGTATACATTTTTGTCGTGTCCGATGGTTGTGATACCCATTTATTTAGAATTGTTGCTGTGGACTTTTTGAACTCTGGGAGCAGGAGGAAGCCCGGGGTAGGTTGACAGCGTGGGGTGTGTGGTTGGGATGGAGACAGTTGGGCGGAGCACTATCGGCCGTCGGAAGCCGCCGCATCGACGACTCAAGTACTCACGATTGGACCGCTGCGATAGTCGCCACCGTCGTCTCGAGTGTCATGATGCGGCGGCGATCAGTCCAATTTCGAAGTTTGACAGCATTGCTGTGCCATGCTCTTTCTGCTCGCGTTCGAGGTCGGTGGTGTGCTGAAGGAGTGATCAGAGGGTGGAAAGCCGGAAATGACCTTCAGAACAAACGCTCCTGATGGGAGGAGAGGGCACCTTTCCTGTCGAGCACTCGGGCCTCGGGGCTTTGGATTCGTGTGGTGCGTTCCCATCGGTGACGGGGTATCTGGGAAATCGGGTCTGATGCTTCTTTTCTTTTTCTATTTATATTGTTGTAGTTTAGCAGTTTTATTATTTATTATTATTTTAATCACGTGATTCGCGTCCCACATGCCGCTCAATGAGATCATCCGCTGAGTGACTGGCACTCGCACTACTGAGGTGGTTTTGAAGTGTGCTAGTGCTCTCGTCGCCAGCATACTACTGTACTGGTATGCTCATCGGTCGGTGTGAAGCGAGTGGCAGGCCTACATTTCCTTTTTTGGAACGCTCATGGGTTTTGCGTGCGTCTTATCTCTACCACAAGACGGAGTGGGGGAATCGAGTCCATGCCAGATCGTCCATCCCGTCCTCACTAACGATGCCATCTCGCCACAAGTTGCAGCAGTACGCCGTCGCAATCAGCATCTTCAGCGTGTTTTACAACACAGCCGAAGGCGTCGTCTCCATCGTCTTCGGCGCTGAATCGTCCTCACGCGCGCTCGTCTTTTACGGCCTCCAGTCGGCCGTCGAAGTCATCTCTGCCCTTCTCGTCACCTGGCGCTTCCTTGGCATCCGCAGACCAGATGGCGAGCTTACAGAGGGTCAACGCAAGACGTCCCCGCAAATCATCCGGTAAGCTCCGTCCTTCCGACCCTCCTCGAATGCCACCCTCCCCACCGACGAGAACGATCACGCTGACCCCACCCCATCTACAGCATCGAACGTATAGCGACGGCCACCATTGGTATCCTCCTCGTTGTGCTCACCCTCGCCGCGATCGCCACCTCATCCGCGTCCCTTGCCGCACATGACCGCCCCTCCACCGCGCTCCCCGCACTCCTCATCGCCGCGACCGCGACCGCTATCATGCTCGTTCTCTACCTCGCCAAGCGCTTCCTCGCCCGCGCACTCGACTCGAGCACGCTCCACGGCGAGGCCCTCTGCGCGCTCGCCTGCACGCAGCTCTCCTTTGTCCTCCTCCTTGGATCGCTGATCGAGCGCGTCGCGGGCGCCAAGGGCGGCTGGTGGGTCGACGCGGCAACGGCGATCGTGATCGGCTTGATGTTCGGCTGGGAGGGGATAAAGATGATTCGGTGGGCGCGGAACAAAGACTTTGATGGAGGCTGTTGTGCGGACTGTCATCCCAAGGACAAGGAAAAGGAAGAGGGTGCGTCCGGGCGTGCGGCATCCCCGGCGGCAGAAGCGGGGCAACCCACGACAGAGTCGCCAGAACAGAGAAAGACCGCTGAAGCTTGTTCCTCCGCGCACTGTTGCGGGTGCTCCAGGAAAGAGAAAGAGGAGGAAGTCGTCAGCGGGGAACGAGCATGCTAGCTGTCGGCTCGTACCTCTACATCTAGCGTAGATACTTAGGCTGTGTGGGCAGGGTACACTGCTTTGTTACGGTTTTTTCTTTCTCTCAAGTCGAAAATAAATAAATAAATCGAACTTGTCAACGAGATAAATGTCACGTGAGCTTGTTAACTGCCGCGCTATTCTGAATCTCTGTCTGTCACCGCCAGCCATTCATCGTCATTGCTATCGTCGCCTGGCAACGCCTTCCGCGTCGCGGTCGCAGTTGTTGTCGTCGACTGTGATCCATGCCCTATTTTTTTCGGGCCCATACGGTACGCCAGAGCCTCAGAACTGGTTCCTGGTTCCTGCTGTAATGATAACATTATCTTTCCAGCATGGAAACAGACGGCAGCAAAGTGTCGTCGTGAACCTTGGATCAAGCCATCTTTCACGTTAGTTCTGTCTTGTATAGTCTCAGAGAACACATTGCCGCGTTTCTGCAAAGCGGTGCAGTTCTTGCAATCACATCACCTTGGATGGATCGTGGGAGCGCAGAACGGGCCGAGCGGGTGAACGTGGGCCAATTCGAGACCTGGACGAAGATAAAACTAAAGCTTCACGCAGAAGGACGTCGAGCTGAAGATCCTGTCCACGCCTCCCCTCCCCCGGACGCAAATGTCTCATGGAGAGATCGGTCCAAGCCAGAGCCATAATATGTCAGAGCGATTCTATAACTTGGCGCCTGGCGGCGAGACCTTTGCCGATCGGGGGTGCTTTGAAGACGTTCTGCGTGAGCGTACGCAGTCGTGGAACTCGATGAGACGGTTGGAGGCGCCTGCCGCTGTACAGGGGTTGACACAAGCAGTCGACTATTGTTGACAGGCGGATTCCCTTGACGAGCAGCGTCTTACAAGTTTGCCATCGATAATATCCTTACATAGCAGCCCGGAAGGTGGGCAGCAATAGCACCAAGCAGTGAGTGGCTCAGTGGACCCATTCGTTGCCAGTGTCGTATGCTGACGCGGTTGTACGTACCCTGCAGCCGAGTGGTAACACGCGATGGGAACACACTCAAGTGCGGTTTCATGCATTCCCGGAGTTTCTCGGTGATGCACACTTTCGCGGATGGCTGCTGGAACACCGTCTTCGATATAAAAGGGTCGAGCGTCGGATCTTTGACTCCAAGGACCCTGCCATGTTTCCTCCCAAATTTTTCCTATCCCTGGTACTCGTCGCGTTCTCTGTCGCAGACGCGACCCATTTCAGTCGTGACACTGGTAAAGCCACTCTTCTCATTACGAGAATTAATGGGCCTGGCTTGGGTTCTGGCGTTGTTGAGAAGGATTCCGCCCGTGCCCAGGTCTTCCTACAAGCTGGTTCTCCACCATCTGTCAGTATTCAGAATACCGCAGTGACCTACGTCGCGGAGGTCGGAGTAGGAGAGCCTCATACGAACTGTATGTGGATTTTTTGTTGTTGCACGTGTGGGTACTGACTGATCCCAGTTACCCTTTTGATCGACACTGGGAGTTCCAACACGTGGGTAGGAGCGAATAAGACGTACGTCCCGACTAATTCGAGTCATGATACCGGCCATCATGTGGTAGGTATCCAAAGTTCTCGTACTATCCCGCCGCAAACTTAAATGTTATGGTAGTTGGTGGGCTACGGCTCTGGGATTGTATATGGAGAAGAATGGATTGACACCGTCGCGCTCTCCCCTGAACTGGTGATCTATAATCAATCCATCGGTGTGGCTAGCGTGGCCAATGGTTTTGATGGGTTTGATGACATCCTCGGCGTTGGTTCTACCGACCTGACTGTTGGTACCGTGGTTAACACCACAACGGTCCCTACGGTAACAGACAGCCTGTATGCGCAAGGAAAGATTAATGAGGAAGTCCTCGGAGTCTACTTTGCGCCGGCCTCGACGAACAACAGCGACGGAGGACTCACGTTTGGCGGCTATGATTCCTCCGTCATTACTAGGACGGTTCCCCCTGCGTCGAGATTCTGGGGAGTCAATCAGTCGATCAGTTATGGCAACGAGACTATCCTGTCATTGACCGTTGGTGTTGTCGACACTGGAACGACGATGATTCTAATTGCGACTGGTGGGTGACATGTTGATATTCAGGGACCTCACACAGACCTCTTTCTCCACAGATGCCTTCCAGAAGTACCAGAATTCGACGGGCGGCACTCTAGACGAGAACACCGGCCTGCTCACCCTCACCGCGGAGCAGTACGATAGGCTGAAGCCGTTGGACTTTCACATCGGAGAGGAGACGTACACCCTAACGCCAAACGCGCAGATCTGGCCACGTTCGCTCAACGCACGAATTGGGGGCGAGCGAGACAAGATCTACCTTGTCGTCAATGACATCGGACACAAATCTGGACAGGGCCTCGACTTCGTCAATGGATATACCTTCCTGTGCGTCCACTTTTTTTTG
>JBBPTA010000074.1:0-32015 GCA_038093915.1 Boletellus aff. emodensis
TTTCTTTCCATATAGTGGGTACTTCCTCATCCTGTTTCCATGGCCTGTCTGCAATTACATCCCTTTTCTCCATGCTCCCAACCAGCTTGATGAACAACTTTATATCTCTGTACCATCCCTTTTTGAATCTGTTGATAGATCCCCAGATCTATTCATTTGAGCAAGCTAGCATCTTCTACAGCAGGTTGTCAAAGACTATTACAATGCATTGAGAGCACATTAAGTATATATTTTGGAACACATACAAAAACACCCTTGTTCTTTGGAGATACAAGGTCAAACACTAGTAGGAGGGCCAGGTCATTCTCTTCCAGTTCTTCAATGGTCCTCCATAATAGCCAGCTGCTAGCAGGTCTTATATATAATGTACTTGTCAAATACATCCAGTTTCTGTTTGTCACCTTCATCAAAGGTAACTTTCAGCAGTTCATCAATGAATATACAGTGAATGATGAGGTACTGCTGGAGTTTCATGTCCACATCTCATCTCATCTCATCTCAAGAACTATGTCAGTTGACACTATGGATTTTGTCTTCTTTTGCTCTGCCAGCCAGAGTTTCCATTTGCACAAATAAAGGATGACAATCTTTGCAAGGTTAACCCAAGCTCTGTGGTATGCTGCAGAGGAGTATGTAACCTTTTGATTTCTTGTTGCTGTTGTATGGTGGAATCCTATAGTGCTTGCTTTGCCTCACAGAGTCTTGTACTTGTTTATCTGTGGTATTCCATACCAGGTCACATTCTTTTTGTATTCATTCCACATTTCTTCATCAATTTCTTGTTAAATACAAGGGACTTGAAATTCTGCAATTGGCTCCCAGCATTTTCTCAGTCAGTACTGCTATGTTCAATTGGGACTGATTTCTGACTGATTTGCAATATGAATCAATCATTAGAGTTTGATACATGTTTGCACCTATTTGTCCATGCTTCTTTTAGCTTGAAATTTCTCTGGTGTTGTGTGACCCGTTACCATTATGACACATTACAGTGTATAATGGAGTGCTTCCAAAATTAGAGACACTCAGAGTTTGAAGCTGAGTAGTTCTCAGCATGTATGCCATTATATGTTGCCATGCACTGCTGTTGTCTCAAGCTGCCTGTTTTTCTATGGTACCAAGCAGATAATTGTTGAGAGGGGCCAGTAAGAAGAAAAGCTAATGTCTGTGTAATTGCTAGTGAATGTGGGAGAAGATGTACTTACATTCTCTTAATATCATGGTAAGGATATTGTTTTTGTGATTGCATTCTCTTATTCCTGCTGTAGTTTCCAGAAGGTCTGCTAGAAAGACAACCTGACATCTTACTTGCAGAGATGCAGAATGTCCCCATGGAGTATGTGGCCTTAAGGTATTGTATCTACTGAATGCTACATATTATATCACCTGTTGAATTTTTAAATGGCAGGGAGAGGTTCCATAGTGGTTGGCTCCACTATGGAGACCACATGGCTGTGTAGAAGTACATTCAGGCATCCAATAGGACCTTGGGCACCCAACTGACCTATTGATGCTAGCTGTGCATAGCCCATGTTCCCACCTGTTATTTTAAGCTTGTCAAGTAGGAAACCTCCCTTCTCATTTGTCCTTAACCCCCTTACAACCAACCCATCTATGGTTGTGTCCCTACTCATATCTGTAGTTTAACCAACTCTCCTAATAGGACTTAAGACTGGTAGCTGGTATCCTACATGGCCTCAGAAGGGTAGCAGTTGGGATAGCAGTAGCCCTCCAATGAGAGCTTTTGTAGGCTTAAAATCACACTGCCCCTATAAGCACCATACACCCTAGTGGTGGTTTGACCTTGACCCTTGGAGAAGGGATGCCTAATGAGCATGACATATGAGCTTGACAGCTCAAGAACCTCTCCTCTTACACAAATGTAGGACTTTGGTCTACAGCCATGATCTCCCCAAACATCATGTTATCTTTGTACCTCACACACCCTGAATTTTGATTTCTTCATAACTTACCCTTCCAGCTCTCAAACAAAATGAAGCACTTACAAGATACAGTGGCTCAAAAAACTGTCCAGATGTTTGCTAGTTTTTCATTAAATGACCTGAAACTGGACAGCCTCTCACTCTCATTCCATACTATAAGTGCATGAAATAGGGTACTCACTCTAGGCTATCTATGGATCAAAGATTCAAGAGATTTGGTTAAGATTCAAGGGAATGGCAGCCATTTCAAAATGACAACACATCTGGACAGTTTTTTGACCTTATCAAAATTAGAATATCTAGTACTTGGTATGAGCTCCCTTGGCCTTGATGACTGCTTCAACCCTTCTAGGCATGCTCTCTATCCACTTTTGACACTGTTCCACAGAAAATTTCCCCCACTCCACCACCACTCTCTCCCATAATTGATGAACTCCAGTAGGAGCACTCTCATAAGCTGAGAGGCATCTTTTAAGGTGATTCCAAGTGTGTTCAATGGGATTGAGGTCTGGAGATTGTGCAGGCCAATCCAGAAGGCTGATCTCCTGCTCTTCAAACCATCCCTGGGCTCTCTTAGAGGTATGCTTGGGATCATTATCTTGCTGAAAGATAATGTCATCCACTGGGATCCCAGATTCCTCCATGCTCTGCAACAATCCCTGCTCCAGAATTGCCACATATTGTTCAGCATCCATCCATCCCTCCACCTCACTCAAAACCCCCACTCCATTCCATCCTATGCAGCCCCATACCATCAAGGAACCCCCTCCAAACTTAACTGTACCTTTGACCTCTTTGGCAATCAGTCCCTCTCCTCTTCTTTTCCACACATACTCTTGTCCATCTGATCCAATTCTATTGACTTTAGTCTCATCTGACCATATGACTCTCTTCCAGTCCTCTATAGTCCAATGTTGGTACTTGAGAGCAAAGGCTAACCTTCTCTTCTGGTGACCTTTAGAAAGTAGAGGTTTTTTCTTCTTCACCACAGCCTTTAATGAGGCTTCCTTGAGAGTATTCCTGATGGTCTGAGGGCAGACAGGTATATCAATGATGGAGTTGATAAACTGAGTGGCATGGACAGCATTCCTAGCCTTGCTAGTGATGATTTGCTGAACAATAGCTCATTTATTGGTTGAAGAAGGTTTTGTAGGACAGCTACCATGATGCCTAGGCTGCTCTGGTTGGACTTTCTGTTCAGAAGTACCTCGCATACTGTGGACTTCCCTAGGCCAGTTTTGGAAGCAATTTTCCTAGAGGAAAGACCATGAGAGAAGAGAGAGATGATATTATCTCTTTGAGAGGAGGAGATGGGTTTCATGGGAATAGTAAGGGAATAATCATGAAATGAAAGGGTTTATATATGTTCTCTGACAGCCAGTTACATAACAGTGACATAATAGAACCCTTACCAAATGTATGTGATCATTTTACAGCATGCTAGGGTCTAATGTATGTAATCAAAACCTAAAGTCAAAAAAATGTCTGGATGTATTGTCATTTTGAAATAGCTGCCATTCCCTTGAATCTTAACCAAATCTCTTGAATCTTTGATCCATAGATAGCCTAGAGTGAGTACCCTATTTCATACACTTATAGTATGGAATGAGAGTAAGAGGCTGTCCAGTTTCAGATCATTTAATGAAAAACTAGCAAACATCCAGACAGTTTTTTGAGCCACTGTATATATTTGAAGCCCATCAAATTGTATTCACCAATGTAGAGTACTTTATGTACACCAGTGCAGTATCTGCCAAATTAGGATATTTCAATCAGAGATGTACATTCAAAGCTCAACTGTGCAACAAAAGTTTACAGGCCACTCTATCATTCTGCAACATGCTGTAAAAAACTTTCATTTTCTTAATCCAAACTTGATTGACTTTGTGTGTCCAACACTGTAGTTTGGATTTTGTGTCCATAAAAGTGAGGTGTCATATGTAATTATTGGTAGTGTTCACATACAGTGCAAGAAATTTTAAGCTACAAAAGAAGTGTGGACAAATAAGTAATAAAACTCCAACAATTGCAAATCAGTCTGAATGAATGAATGAATGAATGAATGGGCCAGCTGTTGGCACCAACACCCAACACCAGCCCCAGCCTTCAACAACACATTACAATATGCAATCACCTTTCTTCCACTAGAGTTGGTGGCAGTTGTAGGAAGGTGCTTGTTGATACTAATATTGGTTTGCCAGTTTGTAGCAACTTGAGCAGCCTAGGCCTCAATGTGGTTGTTCCAGTGCTTATAAGAGGCTGGAGATTTTATCTGATGGACAGCCCAGAAAAGTTCTAGAAAATTGTCAATAGTCATAGTCACATCTACATTATTACATCTTTGGCTGGTCATCACTATTCTCATAGAGGCCTGCAGGTATGGGTTTTGTAACTGTGTGTCATATCCCGCGTTCCCACTCTGGTCCTCTGGACCATCTCTAGTCAAGGACTCCGGTGTGATCTTATCACAGACGCACCTCGTACATATCGGACATATCTCCGTTTCCTCTTTTGTACATCCTTATTCCGTTTATGGTAACTCTGTCTCCTCTTTCTCCTTTTGTCTTAGTTCCACCCTTAGACTTCCTCCGAAGCTGTGTTCCCTACGCGCGCACAGCTCTGGCTTCTCTTGTATCCGGAGCACAGCTCCGCAGTTCCTTTGCTTAGTCCTCCTGATTACTGATCTCTTACTTACCAATCTCCGTTACTAATCCAACTCTGGACCTTCGTATATAAACTCTGTACCCTCCGTTTGTAACCTCAGTTCATATATCATCTAAGTCACTTCTCTGTTTGCTCTATCGGATTCCGTTCTGATCATCATCTCCGTCCTCTGAAATACTTAGGACATACTTCGCACAAGGGTGCAGCGTGCCACCCACATCGCTGAAGCCAAAGTCCATCCGCCTCCGACGACTCCACCCCTTTGTCCAGTCTCCCTTCACACCTCCAACTGACTGGAGCAGAGTGGAGAAGAATCGGACTTGACACTGTGACACAGACATTGGCAACCAGTCTGCTGCTTCATGAAGATACAACAGAATGCAGACCTTCATAGGCTGTTCCTTACTCAGGAACATGAGAACTACAAACTCATACAGGGCCAAGTAGACCAACTCCCAGAAATTGTTGACTATGGAAAAGATGGGTCTTGGATGTACCTAGTGCTGGAGGACCTGGAGCTCAATGTTGGAAGGGTTTACAAAATGCATGGCTATTTCAACCATGTGTTCTTGTCATAGGTTATGTTGGGAATAGTGAGGTTTGTTGTCATTTCTGCAACACAATGGTCTGACTTGTTTTGTAAGTTGCTTTGGCTTGCACAGCTCCACCATACTGGGTTTGTTCATGGAGATATAAAGCCATTGAATTTCATTTTTCAGAATGGAAGATGTTCAAATCACTCTGACACACTTTGAAACAATCTAGCACTCTTCTGATAGTGCTACTGCTCTGCATGGTAGGAGCTCCATGTGGGCTAGTTGTCATTCACTTCCTGGTGAAGGTAAGGTGTACATATGTGCATCATTCCATTAACCCCTCCCCCTTACTAACATGCTCTTCATGTTGGGAATGGCATTCTGTGCATTCACTGTAAGACCTATGGGCAAATTGTAAGACCCTAAGGGCAAGTCTTCCCAGGGAGTTTAGCTCCTCAGCATGGGTCAAACCCCCCATGACACTGGCACTGGTACCCCGACCATATAGCTCAGTGGTTAGAGCACCTGGTATACAACTAGGAGGTCACTGGTTCGATCCCAGCTCTGGTTGCATTTTCGTAACACTTCAGCCCTTTCTTTCTGGGATGACTTTCACTCCCTCTTGCACTGTTGATTTACTGTATCTAGAGGCCATTGCCTTGGACAGAGGAAGATCCTGATAATGCAGAATGGCTTGAAAGAGTCAAGATCAAGATGCCACTGCATGAGCTGTGCAAATACATCCCTCTGCCTGTCAAGCTGTTCATAAAGTATTGCTTCTCTCTTTGCCATTCAGCATTCCAGACTACCAATACCTCCACGAACATCTGCTTACACTGTGAAAAAGGCTCTCTTTTACTACTTTCACCTCCTGTGTCCCAGGTAGTAGTATTTTTTGTCTGTAACTCAAAATTGTTTGCTACACCTTTATTTTTCCTGAAGCCACTTCACTCAATGTCTGTTGAGATCAAGCTCAGCAGTTCAGTGCTCAGCTTGCCCAATGCAGCAAACTCTTCCCTGGCATGTCTCTTAATCAGGCTGTGTGGGAATGGAGGTTATAGAAATTTTGTGAAGTCTGACTGACCAAAACTCAGCATATCAGTCAGACTTACACATACATTGAGTGTACAACCTGTGTGTTTAAACTTGGACCCCTGTGCCCCCATACATTCCCAACCAGCCTTACACTGTCACTACCACACATTGGCAGTTGTGATTGTCTGGTGAAGATAGCCAGTCAATTTTTTTCTCTGTATTCACCAATGGAAAAAAGCATTACAGTATGAAACATACTGTAGATTTCCATTTGGGTACACATGCCATCTGTCCATTGCCAGAGGCAAACAGGGGCATGTATTTAGAGGGGCAGGAGTATGGCAGAAAAACAAATATATGACTTTATGCAACTTGGATGACAGTGACAGTGGTATGTGTTACGCGTACGCGTGAACTTAGCAAGCCTTCGTCTCTCTATCCACTCGGACTTGAGGATGGACTAAATTCTATGCGTAGATTGCATAGAACTAGCTAAGGACTACTAGTGATACATGCGCGAATATATACTCAGGCAGAGCTGTACCTTACCAATAAGGAGATACCTGATGGGGATCGTGGGGAAACGCAGATGTAGTAAGAGATACAGCTGTAGGAGGTGATGCGTCCGTGGATAGGGGAAGTGTAACGACAAAAGAGGAACGTGAGAATCAGGAACTACAAATGGAGAACCGTTATGGGGAAGTTCCATCTGGCAGGTAAAGGGAGAATGCCGGATAGGTGACATCATCTAAATACTCCGTACGGGGATGAGATAAATCAGAAGGAGACGAAGAAGCTGACCGAAGAGAAAGACGTAGACCTAATGGCTCACATAGGAAAAGATAATGCCCCACCCCTACTTCGTTAGTAACAGTATGCTCTCCCCTATCTTAGCCTTGTACTGGCAGCTGGTCCTCCAAGAAGGACCCAACCTTCATCAGGTAGGCCAGGTTGCTATACTTCACATTGTTCTCAACCAGCATATTAAATCTATCTGGCAACACAAGAAAAAAGGGGATGTTTTCCTGGAGGCCTGTGACAAGTTGATCAGCTCAATGATTAGACCACCTTGGGAAAAATAAACACATGGTCATTGGCAATGCACTTCCTGAGGGCTTTGATGAGGATGCCTTTTTAGACAGCCTTGATGGCTGGCCTCATCTCAGTGAGCTCCTCTGATACTAAGGACAGTGGCCTACTTGGTGGTCACAACAAGGTAGACTATGAGTGTGAACTATAGGCACATTAGATGACAAAGAAATCAGGGGCAAGAAGTCCACTATACCTGCCATAGTAGTGAAGTTGAGCCCAATTGCCACAAGATAGACAGGGTCCTGAAACCTATACAGTGGTAAGATGCCAGTAAACTACCAGTCTGGGTGGTAGGACCAACCTTTCCATCATAAGACCCAACAGAACCTCAATGTCCTCTTGAACTGTGGGGGGCATGGCAGACACTTTGCCCATCTTTTAATTGAGCTCCACCATGGTCTATAGGGAGCAAGTGAATGCAATCACCTTATACCAACCTCCAGTTAGCAGCATGGACGGGATGCATGTTGGACATGTGCTGGTTGTTTTCAGTAGGGGTGGTACAGGGTTCACCGTTGGTGGCAGTGAAGGGTCAACCAATACCAAGAGGGGGCTGACCTGCCATTTAGGTATGAAGAAGTCAGGATTCACAAAAACCTAAGAAGATGAATTAGTAGAGGGTGTGCATCAAGGGATGCATGCATGCCTGGTCACCAGCCTAGATCTGGGCCCACATGCTATCTCTTTCTAGATGCCAAGCCTATTGAGATGAAATGTCTTGAGTATCTCTATCTCTATCTCTGGCTCTTTGGCCTTGGCAGACCATAGCCACAGAGAGATAGTAGTGGCTGACACAATGTCAGAGTTGAAGTTTTGTATGCAGATGAAAAGGTGCTTGTATATGGATACTCTAACTGTCTTGCATGTCATTGAAGGCAAAGGACAGGAGGACAGTTTGGTTCATGGAGCAAAGAACAGTGTGGAGACAGGGTAGGGTAGGACAGCTCACACAACTGTCCAATGGAGATCTCAAAAAGTGGACAATAGAGATATGGAGTACACAGGTATGGCAGGAAGGCAGTAGAAGGACAATGTATGGGCACAGCTGTGAGTGAGCTATCTGCAAGTTGCAGTTCATTGGTGTGCTCAGCAGGCAGATGGCCTTCATGGTGTGTCCAGTTGCCCCCTTGTGAGGTGGCTGCTGTAACTTCAGGGTCATGTCATTCCCATCCCCTCTAGAGAGGCAGAGGGGGCATGTTAGGCAGAATGACACAATGACCCCAATGACTTCCTACATGTGGTTAGTGGCAGTGCAACAGACATACAGCTCTGCATATCTGACAGTCTTGGCATCTCAAGAAGCTAGGTCTTGTCCTTGGCCACAACTTGGCCCATAAAGAATGTGTGGCCATGTCCAAGGCCTTGGACAGCAGGGCTGGCCATCCTAGAAGATACCTTGCAAGGCATGCAAAGGAGCAGTGTCCTGTCTCTGTGTGATTGAGGGGCATGATATGTTTGGGGCTCTCTCCACAAGTATATCAGCTACTTGGCCAGGCCCACTGGCAGAGCAAAAGAAAAGTATAATGGCAAATACCTCTAAATGTTGAAGAGATTGAGTCCATAGATAGTCCAGATAGGTCATATAGCAGTCCAGTCATTCAGCTTCCTGTTATGGTTAGTTGTGGCTTCACCTGGTATGGACTTCTCTGTGTATATGGTCCTAAATCCTTGGTGGTTGTAGCATCCATGTATGTAGTGGTAGTCTGTATATAGCCCAACAGAATATATTCCATATGTTTCATCATCCAAAGACATCTGTGAGGTCATATCATGTGTCCATGTCATGTGCAGTGTGAGGTACTTGAGCAGTTATCATATATGGTAGTTGCAACTCACTTAGATGGCACACTTGCTATGGTACATATGACCATCTCATAATCATATGTCTTATTGCCTACTGTCCCTGGATCATGTTGGATCATCATCACCGTCACTGTCTATTGTCTATGTACAAGTTATGGATTGACTCTAGCTCTCCTGATTTGCCTAGAGATGGCTGGGTGCCATGGTGAGTTATCCATGTACTCTGACTCAGTTCTAGGTCATGGCCTCATACATTTTGAGGTTAATGAGAGTGGAGGAGAATATAATAGTAGATATTGGCACTAGCACCAATTGTTAGCAGCTGGAACCTCTCAGCTGGAGTCCCACTGTTAGAAACTATATTGGGGTGAAGCTAAGTAGACATATGTACTTGGAGTCCCACTGTCAGAAACTGAAGAAGACAACAATGGAACTCCAACATTAAAGTGAGAGCAAAGAAAACAAAGACAAATATGTGCCACATTGTGGCTGAGAACCTAAATAAGATAAACTACCAAAAATGTGCTGAGAGTGCAATCACTGTTTCAACACCAATACCACTCTCACTTGGAGTATAGCAATGAAGAGATGATGTAGAGTGTGAGACTCACCATACTAGCAGATTTTCAACTTGGTAGGGAGTATCAGTACCCTCAATGGGCATTGTGATGCATGAGATAAAACAAGGTTTGTGGGGTATTAACCTCAAGTGAGATAATGGTGGAAATGAAGTCAGGGAAACTCTATTTAGTGAGTTACAGCATTGAGTATGTTATATGCCATTTATATATGTTATATAAAGCACAATTTGAACTCTAAACATGAGTCATGTTGAGTCAGATCAATGCAGATCAACTCATAGTGAACTAACATTTTCCTATAGAACATTCCTGTATGACATCATGCACAGCCTCATGACTTACAATGAGTCATGGTGAGGCATATTGAGTCAGAATGAGTCATTCCTTGAAATATCTAAGGGACTATTACAATATCCATTAGGTTATGACATCTAATCCTATTAGTCAGTTCTAATAGTTGGACTAATGCATCAGTCCAGTAGTCAGTCTAGTCTTACAACTGAAGTTATCCCAGAATACTGGAATCCCAATATCACTACCAGATTACCTTAGTAGGTCAATCCAGAGTGTTGTAGTGAAATCTGGACTTTCATTGGAATTACATCAGAATACTGGAACATTGGATTACTAGAATTCCTTGGTGTAAATTCCTATCAGACTTCAATACTCCCTATTGTTCAATGCAATTATATCTTCTCGTAAGGTAATAGGACTAACATTTTTTGGGTTTAAAGCTTGTTTACACAAGACTAATTGGTCTGGTCATCCTCTAGGAGCATCTTGCCTTGTCAGCCACTGCTTTCAAACTCTGCCTGATGGGCCACAGGAACTGTGCTTCAACTCCTTTTTTGGCCAGTTCTCTCCCTGCCCCACCAGGTTCATAGTTTGAGTCCTTTCCTGGTAGTTTTCACTTATTGTGTGCTCTCTCTGTACCACCAGGCCTGTATTTTGTGCTACCCATCCCTCCCTCTCCCCTTGCTTTGGTGTTCCTAGTGGCTCATCATGTATGCCTGTTTACTCAATGTCATCAGAGTTGCATTGCTGCAACTTGGCTTTGCTGGCTTCACATCTAGATGCCTCCATTACATGGACTAAGACCAATTGACCTATCCTTAGTAAATCAATCCCTAGTGAGATTCTTTGTAAATATTTCTGTTTTTTGTTCTCTAGTCCAAATATAGCAGAGACCACTTCATAGTGTGTTATATTACTGATAGTCTTTTTCTAGTGGTTCTTTGGACCTTCCTATCATCATTTAAGTGCTTCCAGTTCATATATTCTGTTCCAGTATTTGTGTCAGCTTCCTACACTTTAGCTTCCAATCCAATCATCATCAGATTGATCCTCCATTTGTGTACTTCATTTCCTATGCTTACTTTATTTACTTATTGCCCTGTCCACACTTCCTGCATCATCTCTACTCAGGGTGGTATGTATACTGTTACTTAGTCAGAACCATCCTGTCACCTATCCTAGCAATGGTTTGACAGTATCAGGTATGTCCAGACTATAAAGTATTGTCTTAGGCATTTCCAATATATCTTCCTACAATTTGTACCATTGTCCATCCTCATTAAAACTCATTTGACTATGTATGTTTCTTAATGTTTCTAACATCAAACTTATTGACTCCTACACTTCATTATTGCTTTCTATGCTTCATTATCATTTCCTACTATGTCTCCTTCCAGTTCAAAACTTGTTTGGATCACCTTCCTCATTGTCAGACCACCTCAGGATCACCTACCATGACTTGGGGGAGTCTTAAGGGTAAATCCTTCATTCTAGCTCTGACCTACAAAATCCCTCAGATGAACCTTTTGCCCTTTCACCTCACCTCACTTATCTGTCTTTCACTGATTGAGCTCACCAACAACACCATTGTCTACTCAGCTGGAGTGGGGTCAGTGCTCTTTCATCTAGTCATAGATGGGAAAAGTATGCAAGTGGTTGATTTTATGAATGTTCTCCACATTCTTGATCTGTGACAACCTCCTTGCTGTATTATGTTTCACTTGTCACACATGATTTGTTGTTCATATGAATGCCATACAAATGACCTTCTCTCACCCACCTGTTACAGTTTTCTCTCTTTGCTCTCATACTTGTCCTTGCCTGTCTCCATCCTATTTGCTCTCCAGTTGTCGGTTTGTTCTCTTATGATTATGCTTACATACTTATCATCACAAGTGATCTCCATGCAAGCATTGTTCCTCTTTAGTGTTACACGTACGTGTAATAACCTCTAGCATCAAGCATACACTCTGTCAAGTGGTATGAGACTTGTCTCTCTATCCATTCAGACTCGAGGATGAACCTAGAAACTACACATAGATTGCATAGAACTAGCTAGAGATCTACTAGTGATACATGCATGAATAAATATGCTGGCAGAACTGTACCCTACTATATGGAGCTTAGGGAGTTACCAAATATGGAGGTGGGGGAAACACAGATAATAAGAGATATGGCTGTGGGAGTGATGTGTCCATGAAGATAGGGGACCTGGAATGCCTGGAATGGCAAATGACAGAATGGGTCCTAATTAGGAAGGCGTGAGGATACCAACTGGGAAGGAGATCCATCCAAGGGGAACAATGGAAACTCTGGGTAGAATAGATCATTGATAGTCTCGATGTGAGTGGAAGGCAAGAGTGAAGACAAGCGAGAAGAGGAGTGCATAGAGAGACACAGACCAATCGGTTCAGAGAAGAAGAGATAGTGACTGACTTCTAGCTCGTTCATAACATTTAGTCTCTTTCTTCAATTGTTCTACAGACAGCCTTCATAGCAATGTCTGTCATTGTTACTTAGTATATCTGATTTCAATCACATTCCATAGGATTCTACACTTATGTGTCCTTTCCTACTTATACCAGCTGCCTTGTACTTTGTACCTCATTCTCAATCTGCACAATCTAGCATACTCTTGAGTCCCCTCAGTCCCCTTAGTCTCCAAGCTCCTCAGTCCACCTTTGGACATATAGTCTCTAGTCCATCTTCTAGGTGTATAGTCTTCATTTGTCTCCTCAGGCTGAGTTGTACCTCTTCATGAGCATCCTGCCTGTAGGATAAGTCTAGTATGAACACTCAAGGTATGCCCAGCATAACAAAAGATTGAGAATCTCCCTTGTCCCTCCTATTCAGGAGAAGGATACACTCTAGTCATCATGCCTCACCTCCAAATCCCAGAGTCCTCAGACAAGGAAATACCCACTACTGCACCTTTGACCCCTCAGACTTCTGCACCACCCCAGCTCTCTACTCCATGACATTGTCACAAGCTTTTTGCTTCAGAATACCCAAACACTCCTAGTCCCACAGTATCTCCTGTACCTCCAAGCACTCCTAGTCCTGCACTTCCTCCCTCAACAGTCTTGACCCCTCCCCCAGTCCCCCCTCAAACATCCACATCCTTAGTCACCATGTCGAAACTCAAAGTGGCCCTCCCAGTAGACTTCTTCAGTGAACCCACCAATGCCATCAGGTGTATTAAAGCCATGAAAGGCTACTTCACTATCAACACCACTCTCTATACCACTGATCAAATCAAGATCATGACTACCCTCAATAAGATGAGCAAGGGACATGGAGTCTCTTTCTCAGAAATGTGATATGATTGTATGACTGACCTGAACACTGCTGCTTTAGAGAAAAAACCTTTGACAAATTTGTAACAAATTCAAATCTATGTTCTACCCCTTCAACACTAAAGCAGCCACATGCCTTGACCTCACAAGGTAATCCAGAAGATGTTTAAACACTCTGATGGGGAAAATAACAACAGATTCCAAATGTATATCATGGACTTTCAGAACCTCACTGTGAAAGCAGGGATCACTGACCAAAACACCCTCATCAACCAGTTTTCCCTTGGACTGGACCAACAACTTGCCATCATGATCCTCTCCATGACCACTATTCCCACCACCATTGTAGAATGGATTGAGAAGGCAAAGACCTTTCATGCTCAGAAAGCTCACATCTCCACTCTTCACAAGAGATATAGAACCCCTTCTTTATTTAACACTTGCTCTTCTGCCCAGACCCAAACACCATGGACATTGACACAATTTACATCTCAAAACCCACTCCAACAGAACAGCAAGGTGTTTCTGAGAAGGACTTTGTCTTTGTTGCCAAAAGAAAGGTCATAACACACAACAGTGTCATGTCTTTGCATCTTCTACCACAAACAGAGCTCCCTGTACCACATCCTCAACCAATCCCTTCTGAAATCCTTAGCATGTCCAAGCTGCCAACACCTCCTCAACTCCACCTGTCATTCTCCTTCCCCTAGTCAAACCTCCCCTCTCAACCCTTGATACTTATGTGAACAGTCTCTGCACTTCTGAAAAAGATGAGGGTGAGATCTTACAGACCCTCAAGCTCTGCTTCAACAACACTTCAAAGGAAGATTCCATTTCAGGGTTCCAGTAAGGGAAGAAGTAATGATGTCTCCTTCCCTAGACATCTCAACTGTACTAGTAGGACTACCAAATGAACAAACCATGTGTCTCCCTGCCCACTTACAAGTGGGGTCTCAAAGTGTCAACACCATAGCTCTCATCAATTGTAGAGCTACTAGTAACTTCATCAACACCTCCCTCATTTCACAACTCTGCTCTGTCATCCAATGACTTCCTCAACCCCTCATGGCCTACAATGTTGATGGAACTCTCAACCATCAAGGAACAATTAAATGGACCATCACTGCTGATATGACCCTCCCTAATGTCTCAGAAAAAGTAACTTTTCTTGTCATATCTCTAGGCTCCCCTTGTGTCATCTTAGTTAGGAATGACCTGGTTGAAGAAATGGAACCCTCTTATTGATTGAACAGCCAACACCCTTGCTTTTCAGGACACTGTAGTACCTTTTCATGAGAGTCTGTCCTGGGAGGATATAGAAGCTGACCCATATCCACAACACCTAGACAAGATCACCCTTTCAACACAACTAGCCTAGCAGGAGAAAACCCAGGAACAAGAAGTCCCTTCTTGGCATAAGGAGTTTGCCAATGTCTTCTCCAAGAAAATGTTTAGCATTCTACTTCCTCATTGTTCCTTTGATCACACCATCAAGCTAAAACCATCCTTTGTCTCAAAAATTGCCAAGATCTACCTCCTTAATCCCACAGAACATGAAGTCCATCAAACATTCATTGAAGAAAATCTCAAGTGGTCACATCATCCCCTCCAAATCACCCCAAGCCTCTCTATTCTTCTTCATACCCAAAAAGGATGGTACACTTCATCCTTGTCAGGACTATTGATATCTAAACTCCCATACCATCTGCAATGCTTACCCTCTCCCTCTCTTCTCTGAACTAATTGTCAATATGAAGGACTCCACTCTTTTCACCAAGTTGGATGTTCATTGGGGGTATAACAATATTTGCCTTCAGGAAGAAGATCAATGGAAGGCAGCTTTCATCACTCCTCTAGGACTTTTTGAACTGACCATCATGTTCTTTGGGTTTAGTAATACTCCTCTGACCTTTCAGGCATTCATGAACTATGTTTTCACTGATATGATCATGAAATGGTGGCTAAAGATCTACATGGACAACATAGGCATCCACACCAAGGATGACATAGAGCTCCATCACACCAGGACCAAGTGAGTACTTCTCTAGACATACAAACACAGCTGCTCTCTCAAGATCTCAAAGTGGTTTGACATCCCACAAATGGAATACCTCAGACTTATTATCAGCTAAGGACAAGTGCAGATGGACCCCACCAAACTCAAGGCAATCAACAATTGGCAGCCTCCTACATTAGTCAAGGAGTCCACTCCTTAGGATTGGCAAACTTCTATTGCAAGTTCATCCTGGGTTTCTCAGATCATGTAGCCCCTCTCACTCTCCTTACTTGGAAGAATGAACCTTAGCTATGGACCTCCCTCCAGCAATGAGCTTTTGACACATTGAAGTCATGCTTTTCCTTGTCCCCTGTCCTTGCATTTCCTGATGTATTCCAACCTTTCTCTATCATGAGGGACACATCCCTTCTTGCTGTTGATACTGTCCTCTTTCAGACAGACTCCAATGGTGATCTCTATCCTTGCACATATTTCTCCAAGACTTTCAGCCCAATGGAATGAAACTATGACATCTACAACAGAGAACTCTTAGTTGTCATTCTTGCTCTTCAGAAATCACAACAATATCTCCAAGGAACTTCCCACCCCATCACTATCCTTACTGACCACAAAAACCTTTCCTATTTCAAGGACTCCTGCAAGCTCTCTCATCCCCAAGCTTGTTGGTCTCTTGATCTCATCTGACAGGTCACTCTGGGCACTTGTACTACTGATGTCCTTTCTTGAAAAGATGCTATCAACACTTCTTTAGATAACATCTCCTCATCCATCCTCCCAGATCCACAGATCATCACTGTCCTTGACCTTTCTCTCACCAACAACATTCATTCCTCCTCCTCAGATCCCCTCATTCATCATGCTCTACAGGCACTTCAGGATGGCACTCTCTTCCCTCATTCCTCCCTCCAGGACTGGTCCTTTGACAATGGACATCTCTATTTCCATCATTGGATGTATGTATGTTCCCCCTGCCTCTCATTCCTCTCTCCTTCACACCCTCCATGATTCTCCTGCCTCAGGTCATATGGGTTTCTTTCACACCAAAGCTCTCCTAGAATAGGACTTCTGGTGGCTGGGCCTTGCCACCTTTGTTAAGAACTTCATTGTGGGTTGTGCTCATTGCCAGCAATCCAAGGTCAATACACATCCTGTGACACCTCCTCTCACTCCAATTCCCTTGTCCATCTCTCTCCCTTTTTGCCAGCTCTTCATGGACCTCATCACTAACCTCCCTCCTTCCTCCAGCTTCAATTCCCTTCTGGTCATGGTTGACCATGGCCTTACAAAGGAAGTAATTTTTATCCCTTGCACCAAAACCATAGACACTGCTGGAGTCACCCTGTTGTTCTTCAACCATGTGTTCAAGCAGTTTGGTCTCCATGATTCCATCATTTCGGATTGAGGCCTACAGTTTGCCTCCATGTTCACTCAAAAACTAGCCTGTCTCCTCCACTATGATGTTCACCTCTCTACAGTATATCATCCACAACCTGACAGACAAATCAAATGCATCAACCAAGAGATTGAAACCTACCTTCATATTTTTTGCATCAATCAGCTGCATATGTGGTCTTCCTTCATCACAACAACTGAGTTCCACTGTAATTCTTCACCTCACTCCTCCACCAAAGCATCCCCCTTCATGCTTATGGTAGGATATAAACCTTGTACCTACCCTCCTCTGGAAAAGACCTTTATCCTCACTCTTAACAACCAACTCTCCCATCTGGAAGAATCTAGAAAGGAAGCCCTCATGGCACATGAATCCATCCATCACCTTATGATCCAACATATCACTCAGAACCTTTCCCCATGGAAAGTTGGAGATAAGGTCTGACTAGAAGCCACCAATCTCTGCATTCCTTACCCCTCCAGGAAACTCACTCCAAAACATCTAGGTCCTTTTGACATAACCCAGGTACTATCTCCACTGACCTACTGCCTCTATCTCTCATCCACATGGAAAATTCATGATGTATTCCATGCCACCCTCTTATCACCTTATCACTCCACTGAAGCACATGAACTATCATTTTCCACTCCACCCCCTGATGTCATAGACAGTGAAGAAGAATATGAGGTAGACAGAATCCTTGCACACAAGGGCCCCCCTGTCTGTTACCAGTATCTGACCATATGGAAAGCTTACTCAGCATCAGAAAATACATGGGAACCAGAAAGTAATCCCTATCATGCTTCTCATGTCCTGACTCATTATAAAAAAGAGCACTCTTTACACTGATGTTCCATGTCCATAGCTTTCCTCTGCATATCCCTCATCATCCTTGTCTTCACCCCTCTTCCACAATATGCCTTCCAAATGTTCACCCCTGTCTCCCACTTCTTCTCCCTTGCACTCCATTGCTTCTATCTCTTCTCCTTTGTGCTTGTGGCCAGTACAACCTATTTTTCTTCCTGCTTCTTCTATCAATATGCTTTAAGCTAGCACCCTTGCAAATCCCACCCTTGTCCACACCCTCAAAAATGACTCATTATATGAGGAGGACAAGATCTTGCAGGAGCTAGTACACCTCTTTTTAAATATTTCTAAAGTTCAAACCTTCCACTTCCAATCTGCACCTTCTGATTTACCTGTGGACTTTGACATTCCCCTTTGTCTTTTGATTTCTTCACCATCCTACTTGTCTGATGACTATCACTTAGACCAATCTGTCCACACCCACAATCAGGGTGTTATCTGACTCTTCTGTCTCACCAATGGCCAACAGGTCCTCTCCTCAGTGGTCCAAACAGTGGAATCACCTCTGGTCTCTCACCAGCCATCTTTCATATGCACTGTTTCCACTGTAATCTGTTGGGTCACTATCAAGACAATTGTCCTGAATACTGCTGCCTATCCTGCAATATCCTTGCCCCTCACCATCCTGCTCACTGTTGTTTTACCATCCAATACCAGCATTGGGGTCATGGAGCTCACTTCTTCTGCCCTGCTCACATCTGTGGACAATGCCATCAGATTGGTCACCTCGCTGATAATTTTCCACTTGAACATTACACTGTGGAACAACCCACTGCCCTCCACATGGCACCTTCTCTGTCTACTGAGGGGAATTGAGGTCTTTGAGCCTGGGGCTCGAGCATATGAAGGGGGTAATGTTACATTTTTCTCTCTGTGCTCTCATATACTTGTCTTTGTCCTTGCTTACATACTTATCATCATGAGTGATCTCCATGTAAGCATTGTTCCTCTTTAGTCTCTTTCTTCAATGTTCTACACACAGCCTTCTCCACACAGCAATGTCTGTCACTATTGCTTAGTATATCTAATTTTTATCACATTCCATATAATTCTATGCTTACATGTCCCTTCCTACTTATACTGGCTGCTTTGTACTTTGTACCTCATTCTCAATCTGTACAATCTAGCATCCTTTTGAGTCCCCTCAGTCCCCTTAGTCTCCAAGCTCCTCAGTCCACCTTTGGGTGTATAGTCTTCATTCATCTTCTCAGGCTGAATTGTATCTCTTTGTGAGCACCCTGCCTGTAGGATAAGTCTAGTATGAACACTCAAAGTACATCCAGCATAACACCACCTGGATCACCACTGGTTCATTGCTACCATTAATGGAAGCAATGCCACATTGTTGGATGGCATGACAGAGCCTGCAATGGAATATACACATGTTACCACCACAGTCCCACTCAACTCTGGCATTGCAGGTTCACTTACCACAATTTGACAGACATTTAGTCACTATGTGACAACCTGGTGACTGGATTGAAGCTGGACAGCAAAGCTTCTCCACATCCTATCTGTGAACCTTGCCTCACTGGCAAAATCCATTCTCTTCCTCACATACCTGTGCCACTTGCCCTCTTGAGCTCATCCACTCCAATATACATCAAGTTCCATACCCTTCATTCTTTGGATATTGGTACTGGGTCACTTTCATTGATGAATACTTGAGATATCACTTTGTTCTGCCTATTTGTGTGAAATCAAAGGTCTTTGATGCATTCAAGCAGTTTAAGGCATTCACTGAGAACCCAATGGAGTAGAGAACAAAGACCCTGTGAGACAGTAAGGGAGGGGAGTAAATGAGCAAGGTGATGCTCAAGTTCACCACTGAGTACAGCATTGAGTGTCAGCACACTGTCCATACATATCTCCAGCAAAATGGTGTGGCTGAGCAAGCCAACCAGGTGTTATCTGAGCACATTACTACCATGCTACATGAGTTGGGACTGGCAATGGCTTTTGGGGTGAAGCACTAGCAGCCCTTGTCCATGTGTGGAATTGATGCTCCATGGCTGCTGTGGAGACAATGCTATATCCTTCAAACTATGGCATGGATGCAAACCTGATTTTTTCCACTTCTGTGTGTGTGGGTTGACCATGTATGTGCATATCCAGAAGGACAAACAGGATGCACTGCATCAGACCTACTCAGATGCCACCATCTACATCTTCACTCAAGGTGATGTTCTGCATCATTCTGCCTGTCTTTGTGGATAACATGATATATGCATCCTGGTCTCTTGATGCAATCAAGGAGGCCATCACAGATCTGGGCAAGCACTTCAAACTCCATAACTTGGATCCCACTATTGAGTTACTGGGCATCAAAATCAATCAGGATTGCTTTAAGCACTCCTTGACCATCTCCCAGTGACAGTACTGCATTGATATGCTGTCATGCTTCAACATGGCTGATTGCAAGCTTGTCTTAACCTGATGGACACTGGGCTTTGCCTCTCATGCAACCAGAGTCCCAGGATGAATGAAGCACACAATTTCATGTGATCCATTGATTATGGTGGCACTATCAACTTGTTGCAATACTTGTCATACACTACTTGCCCAGACATTGCCTTTGTAGTTGGACAGCTTGCATCCTTCACATCCAATCTGGGTGTCACCCACTGGAATGCCATCAAGCATCTCTCCTGCTATATCAAGGGCACAACAAGCTATGGGATCACCTATGCTCCTGATTTGACCACTCCAAAACTCTTCTCCACATTCTCTGATGTGAACTATGATGGATGCAAGGATTCTGGACAATCTGCTAGTGCATTCATGGTCAAGATGGATACTGGCATTGTGTCCTGGATGTCCAAGCAACAACTGATCATGGCCCTGTCCAAATCAGGGGAGTGGTGAGAGAAAGATATGAAAAGATATGAAAAGATAATCATTTATATGACATTATCAATACAAAATAATTTGCATCATGGCTATATAATGGATTATCTTTCTCTCACAAATTCCCTGATGTCTACCACAGATGTAGAGTATGTCACTGTATGTGAGACTGGCAAGGAGATTGTCTAGATGTACAAACTCCTACAGAAATTGGGCTTTGAGACAGGTGGACCATCAACCTTCATATGGACAACCAGTCTGCAATCCAGGTAGTGAAGCACTTGGAGCACCATGGGAGGATGAAGTACTTAGATCTTCAATGATATTGGTTGAGAGATATGGTGGATAAAGAAAAATTTTCATACTCACTGGTGACAATGACTGATGACAGTGCTGGATTGATGGATGATGATGGTGGTGTGGTGGTGATTTGTGACAGATGAGTGGGTGGACTAGAAATGTTAGCAGATATAGATGAAATGAAAAAAACAGATAAAGATGGAAGGGAAGAAGGGACAAAGGCAATGTCAAACAAAGAGGATGAAGAATGAAATACAGACCTGGATAGGATGAAAGTTGCTGCATTGATGATGTCCTGAATGTTGTATGTGTTGTCCAGATGAACATCAGACTAAACAATTCTGTTTACTAAGGCATTACCTCAACTCAAAGTGCAGGATTTTTGTAGCATGCTTGGACTCAGATATTTTCATGGCAGTTAGGATGGTTTGTGGGAAGATGCACAATCAGGGGGGAGCATTGGACTTGCAATTGATTGCACACTCAGTGCATTTTTGGATAGCTTACCCTATTTAGATTCTCAGCCACATTGTAGCTCATTCACTCCCTCATACTTTGTGTCAGAGTTCACTGTTGCTTTCTTCAGTTTCTGACAGTGGACTTCAGCTAGAGGGTTTCAACTGTTCAACATGAAGACATATACTCAACAACCAAAAATCTTAAATTCATATATGTCCATCCAGTTTCTCTTGGAAATGATCCCATAGTGATATAGGTGTCACTCATTTGAGTCTCTACATGGATTGTCAATTATAGATTAGTACATAGCAGTTTCCATAGCATCCTGCCAGAATGATTTTGGAAGGTATGCATGGTGCATGATGGTACTCACCTTGTCTAGCAAGGTTCAATTGAATCTTTCAACTCTACCATTTTGTTGATTTCTGGTGTTGAATGCCTCTTGAAGTGAGGAATGATTAGAAATCATGTCTCAAATATTTCCCTCCTCAATCTGAATGTAGAGAGATCAAAGAAGATCCAGTAGATCATTTAGACAAAGCTAGGTAAGAGCAGAAAGTGGAGAGAGTCTTTGATTTGTGTTTCAAGAATACAATACATACATAGGAACTGTGATCATCAAGGAAAGTAACAATCAATTTGTTGTGATTGCAGGAGATAATAGGCATCTCCAGAAGATCAGTTGTGTACCAATGTAAAGATAGCAGGAGCACAAGACTGGGATTCTGGATGAGGTTTCTGTGTATGCTACCAGGAGCATACCCTTTGCAAGAGGGTATAGGTCCAATTTGAAGAGCAGAAACTCCAAAGAAATTCCAAAATGTGTCTCATGATCATGTCAGAGTACATTAGGAGATGCATGCATGACCTAGTCAGTAATGCCATAATCACAATGAATTATCTTCCTGTGGTGACATGGTTGAACTGTCCATTCATTTAATCATATAGGACTGAAACAAATATAGTCTACCATGAGGTGAGAAAGCCAATGCCTATAACACCTCATGGCCATGTTTGTTCCAAATAATTGTAGCTCTTTGTAATCTCAGCAGTGTTACCAATCTTGATTAATGATAATAATCTATGTGGAGTCTGGTGAATACCAAACATCATGCAAGATAATAGGTTTATGTGATCTGGATCAGAGTATGATATGTCCTGGTCCAGTCATTTTCATAGTCATACCATTTGCAACCTTGCAATTTTTCTCCCATGGCTGAATGAGATAAGATCTCCATGATTAGGAGTGATGTGGTTAGTTGTGCCACTTCCACCATATAATCTTTGGTTTTCATTGATCATCAGTCTTAGACTTTGCCATATAGTCAGAGTACAGGTCATAATATTGATCAGATTGAGAACCAAAATGTCCAAAGTGTCTCTCTTCATACAAATATGAAAATAAATTAAAATGTGGAGGTAAGTCTAGTAGACTCTCCACATCTATAAAACTCCTTTCATAAAGATGTCCAAAGTATCCAGGATAAAACTCCAGCACTGAAAAGAACCTCCTTCTTTCTATTCATTGTTCCTGTTGGTCTCAGAACTGGTGGTTCTAGTGATTCTTCCATTACTATATCTGGTTCCAGAATATAACTTGGAATTACTTCTGGTTCTGGGGTTGTCATATATGCAAGTATAGAAGGACTTGCAACAGGTTGGTAGATCTCTGACTCAATTAGAGGTAGGTTGAATAGGTAACTGAAAGGATGGAAAGGAGTGAGTGTCTTCTTTTGGAAAGAAAGTAGAAATGCCAGACATCCTAGCATCTTGGGCATGTTCCCAAGACATTCCATCATTAGGAATGATTTGGTCCCCTTGGTATTCCCAGTATTCAAACACTAGTTCATCTTCTGGATATCCTGGTTCTTGTTTTGATATCTCTGCAATGACAGCCAAGCTAGCCATTGGTTGATCTGATCCCATTAGATCCTCATCTTCCACTGTGATAACCACAGAGGCAAGATCAATGTCATCATTGATATAATATGTACTGTTATGCTAGGCATACCTCAAGTGATCATCTAAGACTTATCCTACATGCAGGACACTCACAAAAAGGTGCAACTCAGCCTGAGGAGACAAAGAACTATATGTCAGGTAGGCAGACTAAGGACAGAGGATGCCTGGGAAGGCAGACAAAGAGACTTAGGGATTTGGAGGACTGAGGGAACTCAAGAGTACACTAGATTGCACAGATCAAGAATGAAGTATAGAATACAAGGCAGCCAGTATAAGTAGGAAAGGATGCATAAGTGTAGAATCCTATGGAAAGTAATGGAAAAGGGGAACACTAAACAACAGTGACAGACATTGCTGTAGAGAAGGCTGTCCATAGAATAATTGAGAAAAGGGACTAAAGAGGATAAATGCACACATGGTAATTGCTTGCAATGATAAGTGTATGAATGTAATCATGAGTGAACATACTGAAGATGGGACTGTGAGTAGGACAAGAACAAGAGAGAACAAGTATGGGAGCAAAGGGAAAGAAGTGTAACATGTACTAACTTTACCCTTTTTCTTGCTAGAACCCTTACAATCCTTCTGCCTCTGTTGCCTTTCAAAGGCTTTAACTTCTTAGAAGTTGGTCTCTTTGAGGATAATGATCCTGAAGGTGCAGATTGGGTCTTTTTGTTGTTTAACCAACAGTAATCAGTGGTGTGGTTGGTCTTTCCACATCAAGAGCACTTTATATAGGAGCATTCTAGACCACATTAATCCAGTATGCCTTAGCATAAGCTGTTTTTCTGATCTGCTGGAGAAGGTGGGCAGAAGAAGTTGCAGCTGACTCCTTAAGGGTATACTCTGAAAGAACAAATTTTCTGACATTAGTGAGAGTAAAGTTATTTTTTGGACTGTATGGACTATGGTGAAGACCATAGGCCTATAGGATGAGGGTAAGGCACTTAGCATGATCATTGATCTGATGATATCAGCAACTCCAACCTGGCTTGTTTATCCTGATTAAGTAAATTTGATATATGGTGATTTGAACACCAAGGTGTTGCTTAGGGTTGAACCAGAATGAGAGAACCTTTTGAAAGACAGAAAAGATACCAGCTATCCCTTGAGGCATATACATGCTCTCAAGGTATTATTGCCAAAGCTTCCTTGAGATGGAAAGGGCTTCTTCCATGACTCCATGAGAGTCTGTTTCTGCTTTGTGTTTCTATGTTGCATAGATGAAGGTAACCAGCCTCCAATCACTGCAGCAGCTTGCTGATCAGTTATGATCAGTTGTCTCCTTCTTGTCTATCCAAAGGTCATCATGACACTGTCAACAATTGACTAATGTAATCCTAGCATGGTTAGGACATTTCACATTGAGAGGCCCATACAATATAGTTGATGGCCCCTTCAAGAGCTTCATACAGCTCATGATTTCAGATCTGACCTTGATTGCAGCCATGTTTGGTAAACTGATTTACCAGGGAATGAAGGTTTGAACTGTTGATGTAAAGAATATGTCAGTCTCATCATTAGATGGATGGTAAGGGATGTAAAATGGTAATGAAATTGGAAATCAGATCTGGCCCAAAGAATCTAATAGATCTTCTAGATCTATTTCCTCTTCAGAATTTTGGTCTGGTTCCTATTTCATCTCCAGTTTCATCATCTTCTCTCTCTACAGTTTATGTTTCATCTTCCATATAGTTTGCTTCTTTAATTTCCATGTGGATCTCTGCTTGATCTGTGTCTTTGATGGTTTCTAGAATCTCTATTCCAGTTTCTCTGGGTAGATTAGAGCTCAGAGTGCTTTGTTATCTTGATATCATAGAGGGTCCAGTGACTTAAGTAGCATATTCTCAATAGTATCAAAATTGAGAATAGAGAAGAAAGTCCATAGTGGTGTATGTACCACAGCTGTTTGCAGGAAGTATAGGGTAGTGGTACAATGTTTTATAAGAAAGATATAAGTCCAAGAAAGCACCTCTGGCAAAGTGTCCTCTAGTGAATGTATGGGCACAACCTTTGAATGCTCCAACATACAGAGCACTGTAAAACACTGGCAGTGGCTAGACTGTTGGCATCCTCCCTAGAAATTCTTCTGGCCTCTCTAGTATGAGTTGTACTAGGTCTGGATGAGCACTCTCTAAATGTTGCTAGGCCTCTCATGTTCCACTTCTAGGATGTTCTAAGTGTTCTGATGTTATTGGTCCATCCATTCCCAGTGGTGGATTTGCCAAAGAAGTTGGCAATGGTGGTCTTCTAGTTGGGTATGTAGTTGTACACGGTTGAATTCTTGTAGACTATGGCAGATCTCTGATGGCAAGTGTTGAACCATGTAGATATACTAGGGGAATCAGCAGTGGAATCACTTCACATCCAGAGATTGAACTCCAAGTTCTATTGTTGCTTGTGGGCATATCTCTACACCTGTCTTTTCTATCCCAAGCTTCTACAGGTGATTGAAGCTCTTGTATGAGCACCTCATCTCCTCTTTCCAATTGGTGCTCAATATAATAGTACTCTAAGTCCTTTATCCAAAGAGGAAGCCAGACATCCATGGAGTTGTTGGTCAAAGCAGATGGAATATAGAAGGCCATTACTTCAGGAAGGACCACGTTCAGAGTCCCTTCTTTCAAAGCCCATCTAAGAAGTGTAGTCTTCAGCATCCTAACTAAAGATCTTGTAGCTTTAACCATGGACCAGATAGTGAGGGGTCTTATGGTATGGTTGAACTAGTGTGGACTAGTCCATACTTCCAGCCACTCTATTAATCACTCATTGTGGTATATGGATCCAAATAGAGTGGTTCTGACACTCCCATATGATTGACCCTAAGTATACTCAGTCCAACCTCAAAGAGTGTTTGTTGTGTACCAATATATTAGATTCAGAGTGGCATCTTCTCCAAGTTTGGCTGCAGTGAGGTGGATTCTGTTGTTGATCAGATACCTGACAGGCTGTTACTTGCACCAGAGTTTTGTATTCTCTGGTATGATCCACAATGTGGTCAATTGTTTTGATCATTGCTTGGTGATCACTGGCTGGAACTACAGGCTGGTTCTTGAAGGGAATGTACCAGTTGATGTATGGGTCCTCATTGAAAACTAATTTCAGAAATTAGATTGGAGTTGGAGCAAAGACTGGGATGTCATAGAATACTTCTGTGTCCAGTGGAGGGATAAGGGCATTAGAAGTGTCTTCTGGGAGCACTCAGAAGTCCCTATACTCCAGTTGGTACTCCAGATTGACTAGCTGGAAGTCCTCCTGAAGTGGAAGAGGAGTCTGGATTTCTTCCATGAGTTGGTAGAGGATTGGAATGAATGACCTGGGCAAGCTCATTGTAAATAGGAGATAGAGTTTTGCTAGTGTGATGTGAAGCTCTAGTATTTCTTCTGGTTTAGATCTGGAGGAAGGTGATGGAGGATAAGGAGGATAAGGAGGAGCAGGAGTATAGAATGGAACCAAGAGAGCAGTCTGGTACAACTCTGGGGTTGTTGGACTATCTTCTTTGATGATTGGAAAATTCCAAATGGTCTTGGCAGACACTAGCTATGATTGCTGGTTGCTAGACTTGTCAGTGAAGTGCTGCAAACTAGGAGGAGTAGGTGAAATAAATATTCTTGTCTCCACACCTGAATTGTGTGGGTTCTCACCCTTGAGGTGGTTGCTGCCTGATGTAGCAATGGAGGATGATGGAGATGGGAAGTGAATGTAGGCAGATGGATAGACCAATGGGATGGAAGCAATGATAGAGTGGATTGGAGTAGACCTAGTGATTATATTTCCTAGGTCTCAGACCTCCTCATGATTAACATTGTCTCTGAGGTTGTACTCACAAAAAAGATGTTGGTGGTGTAGAGCAGGGAAATGAGATTGAACAGCAGGTGAATGTGATGAGATGTCCTGATCTCTGAGGCTTGTGATCTTCATGGGAATAGGTGCAATTCTACTCACCAATGTGATATCCTGGATTTCAACAGGATGATCTGGATCATCCATAATGTGGATGTATATCAACTGTTGGTCAGTGTTTGTACTGTTTTCTTGCAGAAAGGAAAAATGAAATCCTAGATTGAGTTGCCCCTTTGTACCAATATGGTGGGATCATTCTCATTAGTCCACCCTATATTATTCATAGCATGGGCAGCAGTCCACAATTCCCAAAAATCTCCAATAGATATTATTCCCCAACAACACACTTGATATATACCAATTGGTCTTAGTCCATGTAATGAAGGCATCTAGATGTGAAGCCAACAAAGCCAAGTCACAGCAGTGTGACTCTGATGACATTGAGCAAATAGGCATACATGATGAGCCCCTAGGAACACTGTAAAGTGGTGTTAATGAGGGAGGGAGGGAGGGAGGGAGGATGTGTGGTTTTGGATAAGAGTAAAAGATAATTGATGGAAAGGGTGGTGAAACACTATCATACATGGCCAAATGGAGGGTCATGAATGGACTGACTGTGAAACAGGACAGCCTGCAGCAGTGTTGGATGATGATGGATATATGTAGCACTTGAAGGTGCTTGATCTCCATTGCCTGATTGCTTGGATCTGGGATGGAGGGACACCAGCAGCAGCTATGGATGTCACACCACCTGCACACATAGAATGACCCCCAATTGAGTGAGGAAAGAAGACATGCAACCTAGAAAGAAACCACAAGCAAGAAGGCACAGAACCATTGGAGCATAGCCATAGCTGGGGAAACAAGGGAAACAGTGAATCATGAGACATGAGTTACTTTTGGAACAAGTGAAAAGGATCAGGAGCAGTAGTGCTCTTTTGGATGACAACCTGATCACATTCAAACATCACATCAGTTTTGGACTGAGGAATACAGAAGGAGAAAAAGGTCAACTCAACATGTATATCATGCCTCCAGGAGACCTTGGCTGAGGAGTGGAGAGAGGATTTGTCTGGTTGGACAAGTTCCCTCAAACACAACAGGCCAAAGAACCCAACAAGAAGCAGGATGATGAACAAGAGGTTGTCATGAGACAACACATTGGAAAGATGATCAAAGACATGTTTGAGATCATCCTCAGTGAGAGGTGCTTTCTGGCACACAAGACCAGAAAAGCAGTGCATGGATCCCTTGAGGGTGTTGACAACAAGGGGAGAGTATGTAGCATGGTGAACAGCAGGATAGGATGGTTTGAGCTCAGAGACAATGCCAGCCAGATAGGAGCAAACAGAATGAGGGTTGATATGATGGGACATGAATGTGATATACAGTGACAGAATGTTGACAGTTGGATCTGTGTGAAGATGATGAAGCTGGCAGAAGATGAGATAGGAATTGAGTGCTAAAGAGTACACTGACTGAGTAGAGTGATCAAGAGCACAACTAGGAGATATTGAATGCTCAACAAGGAGACACTCTGTGGACCAAGTGGCCCAAGGGGGCTGCCTGGCCTAGATAGACAGCTTTAGATTCATCCTCTGGCTGCCCCCAGTACTTTTTGAGGGGGTTGAAAGGATGAGATGACAAGTTCTGGGAATGAGGAAGTGAGCAAGTTGTTTTCAAGATGAGACAGTGCATCAACAATCTTATTGTGGACTCCAGGGACATGGAACACTTGTAGGTTGATGCCTCAAGTAAGGACTTGGTCAACAACCTGAATCAACATCCAGTTGAATGCAGGCAATGCTGAGAGTGAATTGAATAGCTGGACAGTGTTGATGTTGTCAGTGAACACAACCAATCACTGGTCTGACAGAAGACAGGATACAGCATCAAGGATTGCTGCATCAACACAGAGGGACTCCAAATAGAAGATCAAACCACCTTGCTGAGTGAAGATGGTATGAGCTGGTGCTTGGAACTCATGAGAGATCAAAGGGTACCAGAACCCCATGACCTTGGGTGAAGCATCATAGTACACATGGAGGACAGAGGGTGACAGGTCATCCTCAGACTAGGAGACAGAGCAAAGGAAGTAGATTCCATCAGAGTGGAGAAGATAATTGACCACCCAAGTCAACTCCCTCTTGACATCTCATGCCATGATGAACAAAGTCCCAAACACCCATGATGAGCTGGATCCAGCTGAGACTCATCTGACATTTGAACCCTCATGAGATTGGGATCAACCTCAAAGCCAATTATGGGAAGGATATCTCCATAGACCTGCTTATGCTCCTCATGCAGCAGACCAATGAGGTCCCATAGCTGCAGCAGTCAAGTGAGATTGGAAGGGAGCTCCCTGTGGTAGTGCTTGTAAAAGAGCATTTCTCCTCATTTCTGGACAGAAAAGGAGTCATCAACATAGAGATACAGAAGCTGGATAAGATATTCCATGACAGTGATCCAGGTGACAAGGGACATGAAGGCATGCCATATGCACTTGGAAGCACAACCCCCAGACACATTACATTGGTCAACATAGTGCTTGGGCCCAAAGAGACAACCTGCTTGATCTGCCAGAGTGGATACATTGGCATGCACCTGTATGCCTCTGAAACATCAGCCTTCCAGAGGATAAGGTCAAGATCAGGTTGCTACTCTTGCAGGTAGTGAAGAGCATTGCCCAAATCCTGCACATTGTCAAGGGTGGTGACTCCAGCAATGTTGTCCTGAGATATCATATTATTCAGAGCAAATTGACCAGCACTGTGATTGGTCAGAAGGCAAAATCTGTTGGAACCAGGCTTCAGTACTGCATGAATGGGCATGCTGTACATTCCAGACAGCAGATCTGGCCCAAAGGGATCAGAGAAGTGATCCAGCTGAACCTTCTTGGTGATCTGCTCCTATAGAAAGGTAGCTTCATCATCAGACTTGGGAGTGCACTGTGAGTGGTCCCAAGTGAGAGGCCACTCTTGGTAGTAAGTATTGGCAAAGGACCAGAACCCCTTGTGCAATCCATGACACACAGAGTGGATGAAGGACTGGTTTGGATGACTGTATAAAAGTGACTCAAAGTGATAGGGGTAGTGATAGTGAAGAGATGTGGGAAGCTGTGAATCATGTTCATGGCCTCAACATTGTCACACTCAGCCACAGGAGGAGAAGGTAGTAGTTCAGCATACTTGGTCCAGTGCACAGTCCTGCTCCTGACTGATGCAGCTGGGTTCCAGACAAAGTACCTCCTAAGCTTCTGGCCCTTACTGAGCTCCTGATTCAAGCTTTGACTGTAGATGGTCTAGTCATTGATGAGAGCCACTGCACTCACCATGATCACAGACATGTATGTATTGGCATTCAGATGCCTTGCAATGACAGGTGTCTCTATTCCAACTGTAGCAGGGCTCTCTCCCTCCAGGAAGAGTAGGTTGGATACAATGCTTTGAGCTGCCTTGTTCTCCATCTCTGGCACTCAGACCCACACCAAATGAGAAGAGATGAATGGTCCTGAGGTCATTGAATTTGGCAAACTCAGAGAGGTAAAGGTGCTTCTGATTGGCTACTTACAGTCTGATAGCCTTATCAAGCTCAATGACTCTGGAATGGAAGGAGTGAGCAATGGTGGCAAAGAGTGCTGACATATATGCTTGGTAGGCAACATACTCAGAACATCTCCCTGGCAGGATGAATGAGATTGCTTTGACAGTCTTCCTGAATGTAATGATCCAGTTCCCATGGTCAGTGATGGCTTGAGATTGTTTTGGAACTTGAATAGAGATCTGGAAGAGGTCCCCAACATCTTTTGACTGCTTAGTGTTGACATTGGAAGAGTAGTAAGCTCCTAGGACCTTGGTGAGGTTGACTGTATTTCCCTTGACAATGTTGAGTCACTGATCTGGGGGAAGTCTGGACATCCTGGTGAGTGTTATGGTTGTCTGCTTGTTTCCTCACATCTTTTCTTTCTCCATCCTTTGCCCTTCTTGCTCTTCCATCTTCAGGATCTTCTACTTCAATTACAAACATTTCCTTGTCATTGCGGGTGGCCCTTTGACCTATGTGTGCTATCTTTAGTCATTACTGTTTACTCCTTCAGCCTGATGTATCATCACCACTTACTCTGCTTTCATTCCCATCAGACCTCATTGTAGGAAGTATGATTACAGGTATAGTGAGCATACTGTAAGGGAAAAGATAGGTAAAGGGCCTCACCTCAGTTGGACTGTATGGCAGTCAACTGAGGTGTGGCGAGCATTCTCGAGAATGAAAAAGGTAATGCTGACATAAGCAAAATAGCGTGCACCATACAAGAAATTCCACACTCATTGTCTTTGCTTACTCTTCCATCCAATTTCCATCAGATTCCTTCACCTTCTATTAGTTCCATGTTTTTCCTCTATTTAAACTGCAAGTATTGCATCCTTGTAGCTCATTCTCAATCTACACAATATACATGTTCTCTTGAGTCCTCCTAGTCCCTCAGTCTCTTGATTGACCTACCCAGTCTCCTCAGTCTCAGTCCATTCAATTCCCTCAAACATATAGCTCTCATCCATCCTCGTGGACATATAGCCTTTGTTCCTTGTTGTGCTGAGTCGTACCTCTTCATGAGTGTCCTGCTTGACAAGTAGGTCCCAGTCCACACTCTCGAGGTGCATTCCATGTAACAGTGAGGAAGGATGTTACAGACAACCATGGTGGGATCAGTTGCCCAATCCTTGAGCAGGACAAGACTCTGTTGGACTTCTGGCTCAAGGGTGGATTGAAGGACTGCTGTGGTCACTTTCTAGGGGAAGAGTGCCTTATTGACAGTTTTGTAGCACTTCCTTGGCCCCTCATCTGTATCCTCTGACTCCAAGTCAACTGAGTGTTGTTGCTCAGAGATGGTTGTCCTGGAGTCTGGAGAGTGTGCAATGAATTCAAATGCTGGCTCTGAGTCTGTCTTGGTTAAGGCAGAAGGTGAGGATGGGAGTATGGCTGAAGAGACCCTATTGATAGGGGCTTCTTGGACTCCAGGTGTCCTGGACTGATTCTGCTGAGCAGGCTGCTGGATGTCATTGAGGATGGTGATATAGGATGAAAG